>ML791633.1:6879-46063 GCA_009831015.1 Picea engelmannii | reverse complement strand
ATGCCAAAAGTCCTAGACATCCAAAAACCTAACCCTAGGAGATGAAGCGCCAAAAGTCATGTGGGCCCCGTTTGGGTAAGTGAGTACATCAACTTCCCAGGGTCGTAACTTTTGCATATGATCTCTGTTTTAGGCGTGTGATATCTCGTTGGAAAGGTATCGTAGAGGAGATTCATTTTGGGTGCTCAATTATGCCTTATAATATAATTGAGAACCTCTATCTCTAAAAACCTTCATTTAGGCCCTCAAAATAGCCCCAGAAGTTAAAACCTGCTAAAAATAGTAAATTGCCAAAATTGCCAGAAAATTGTTTTGAGCCAGTCGAGAAAGGTGGGTGGCCACCAATATCCACCTGGATCAGCAGTAGCCAGAAGAACCTCATCTCAGCAGAGGTTATTAAGAGATGGCCCTGCCGACAACACCACACCCACAACCATACACCATTGGATGGCTCTGCCAAGGAAGTGATCTCCATGTTAGTCAACAGTGTCGATTGTCGTACGAAATCAATCCCTTCAAAGACGAGGTATTGAGTGCTTTTTCTCCTCTTGAATTTTGTGATGTTCTTTTGGGCCAACCTTATTTATGGAAACTTCATGTTGTATATGAGTCTAGGACTTATGTGTTATTATTACTTTGAACATGAAATTGTACATGATACCCAAGGCAGTCCCACCTAGTGTTATTTCCTTGATATCTTCTAAGCAATGCAGGAAGGTCATCTCTAAGATGGGGAAGTTTGTCTTTTTCATGATTTTCTCTCAAAATAAGTGAAATATCAAAACCACATCCAGGGTCTCTGCGGATGACCTCTCCACACAGCAGAAGAATGTAGATAAGGTCGTGGAAGAATACTCAGATATCTTCTCCTCACCTACCGGGGTATGCACTGTTAGGTCAAGCACCCCATCTATTTGACCCCTGAGGCACTGCTACCCAATGGGATAGTCTATCGTCACTCTCTGTTAGAGAATGAGGAGATCAAGTGACAGATACAAGTACTTCTCCACAAGGGGAACATCCATCCCAGTTCATCACCTTGCAGGAGCCCAATCATGTTGGTACATAAGAAAGATGGAGCCTCGCGACTCTGCATTGATTACCGGGATCTGAATAAAATCCCAGTTAGAAACCGGTACCTGATTCCATGAATCGAAGACCTCCTTGATCAACTCATGGGGGTCAAATAATTTAGTAAGATTGATCTGAATTCTGGCTACCACCAGGTCCTGATAGAACAGACATATGTATGAAAAACTGCCTTCAAGTCAAAGGAAGGCCTTTTTGAATGGTTGCTCATGCCATTTGGTTTGACAAATTCTCTAGCCACTTTCATGAGGATGATGGACAATATCATGTGACCATTCACCAATACTTTTGTATTGGTGTATCTGGATGAAATTCTCATTTACAACAAGACTTGGGCCAAACATTTGCAGCATATTCAGTAGGTTCTGCACACCCTACGACAACACAATATATATGCCAACTTGGAAAAATGATCATTCATCATGGACAGGATCCATTACCTGGGCTACATAATTGATCAGCATGGCGTACATGTGGATCTAGCCAAGATCCAATTCATCCGCGATTGGCCAATGCCAACCACACTCACTAATCTTCAGATCTTCTTGGGCCTTGCCAATTTCTACTGCAGGTTCATGTTGGGATTCTCCCATATTGCATGGGACCTTAGCCAAATAACCAAGGGTGGTGGTAAGGAGAAATTTGTGTGGGGTCGATCCCAACAACAATATTTCGACGATTTGAAGTAGTGCTTGTGCTTAGCCCCAGTGATTTCATTACCAGACCTGCAACAACCCTTTGAGATTGAGACAAATTCTTCAGACGATGCGGTGGGTGTCGTTCTCATTTAGCACAACCACCCCATGGCCTATCATAGTGAGACACTATCAGATGTTGTCTATAAGTACCCTACTTATGACAAAGAAATGTACTCCATTGTGCAAGCCTGCCACCAGTGGAGACATTACATTCTTGGGAAGGAGACAATCATCCACACTGATCATAAGCCACTGCAGTTCATGAAGACACAAGGAAAATTGCAGAATGATTGAATTAGCGACCATTCTGCAATTTTCCTTAGTATAACGCCAGTCACGACACTCACCACGGTGCTATACTCCTGCATCCATGATACCTATGGATTTCTCCAACTCCAGACCCAGACTTGCCCACATCCTACCAAATGTTGGGTGCAAACATAGTTGTCGATAACTTCCATCTTCAGGATGGGTTGTTGTGTCATATGGGGCATATTTGTGTTCCATCAAGAGAGAGAGAGAATATTATCTGGGAAGCCCACTACATTCAAGTGGAAAGAAACTTCGGTGTCAAAAAGATAGTGGCGATGCTACATAAACATTTCTACTAGAAGAAACATCGACAGGAGATCAACAAGTATATAAGGTCCTGCACCACCTACGTTATTTCAAAACTGACCACTAAGAAACAGGGCATGTACACCTATTACTACTCCTGATGAGCCATGGGAATCCATTTCAATGGACTACATGTCAGGCCTCTCGTCCACCAAGCGGGGAAATAACTGTGCTTTTTTGGTTGTTGATTGCTTTTCTAAGATGGTGATTCTGGTTGCCTGCAAGAAGAACATCACAGCAGAGGCCACTTCCAAGCTCTTACTTGAAGGAGTCTGGGTACATTTTGGAATACCAAAAACCATTATCTCAGATCGGGACAGTCGATTTCTCAGCACATTCTGATCTAGCCTCTAGTCACTGCTAGACACCAAGCTCACCAAATCCACGGCCTTCCACCTCCAGACAGATGGCCAAACCAAGGTCGTCAATCAAATGATTGTGCATATCCTTCTCATGTATAATTCAAATCACCCTCGCACATGGGATGAGATCCTTCCATATGTCCAACATATCTACAACCAAGCCCTACATAGCTCAATCGTCCATAACCCCTTTCAGGTGGGGTTGGGATTCCAACCATTGGGTCCCATAGATGTTGCACTTCCCCTTGCGGTCACCTTGACTAACTCATCTCCTACACCAACTGAAGCTGACAAAGCCACCCATTTCATTGATCAGATCAAACACATCCAACAACAGGTTCAATATATCCTACAAAAATCTAATGACAAGTACAAGTAGTGCCATGATCAACATCAGGTGCCACATAAGTTCCAGATGGGTGACAAATTTTGGTTGCACTTGAAGAAAGACCGTCTTACAACACCCCATCGGAAGCTTCGCCCACTCTATTATGGGTCATACTCCATCACCAAGGCCATGGGGGATAATTATTTTGAGCTCAACATTCCTCATTTCCTTGGCCTTCACCCATTGTTCAACGTGGATCTCCTTCGCCCTTATTTTCCACCGTTATTGGACACCTCGGACGTAGCGGTGCAGATGAAACCAATAGAGCTCAACCCTGACTACATACAATAGGCATCCAACGATCATATTGTGGACACATAGATCAAGGGCACTCGACAACAAATGATCCATCTTTATCGAGTTGTCAAAGTAGGGCAGGTCTTGCACTAAGGCAAGTGGCTCACCCGGGGCCAAATTCAGCAGAATTTTCCTCATCTGATGGGGGAACTCAACGCAACGAAGACCATTGCTTCCTAAGGAGGGATAATTTATCCATGTGGATAACCATGGCCACCCACCTCTTCCAACTAGCTCAAAACAATTTTCTGACAATTTTGGCAATTTACTATTTTTAGTAGTTTTAACTTTCGGGGCCATTTTGAGGGCCTAAATGAAGGTTTTTCAACATATAGCTTATCAATGATAATTTAAAGCATAATTGAGCCCCCAAAATGAATCTCCTTGACAATACCTTTCCAACGAGCTATCATACGCCTAAAATAGAGATCGTATGCAAAAGTTACGACCTTGGGAAGTTGATGTACTAAGTTACCCAAATGGGGCCCACATGGCTTTTGGCACTTCATCTTCTAGGGTTAGGTTTTTGGATGTCTATGGTTTTTGGCATTCCTGTTTATTGTAAAAAATCCTTCAGAGAATTATTGTAATCATATTCTTGCGAATGAGCACAACCGTCACATCTCTTCTCAGAGATAAGCCGCCACCATTCCAGCAAGCTTGTTTCCACTGCATTTTACAGTTTCAACTTATTTCCTTATTGAATAGAAAACCAATTTTACTATATCTCTGTTATTTTGTGTTAAGCACCTGTTAATAATCTATGTTCATTTCGTTCTGCTCATAAATTTTGAATCACAACTGTGGCATACAACCATTCTCTCCTCTCATACACACAACACCTCAGTATTGCATCTTGCTATCACACACTCACACACTCACTACACATTGCACTAACAACTCTATGGGTATGATAGTTACGCTGATAGGCATCCCCCCTATTGGAATTGATGGTTTAATGAGCTTTTAATTTAAAATTCTAATCTCATGGCCAATAATCAAAGATGCTGACATATTCTTCATCTCACACTCAAATCAATGCATACAATTTAATATTCATAACTTCCTTGCATTTATGAATGCTTACATTTCCTTGTTTACTTTTTCACATTTACTTAATATGATTAAGGAATTACTTCCCTAAACATTTATTGCAATGTTTACGGATTAATATGTATAGATCTTCTCATTTCCACATTTAGTATTTAGTGTTAAATATAATGTAACCTCAACAGGCTGATTGTACACTACCAGCTATCATGGCCAATTGTACTTTCTATTCTTGTTTTTCTTGAGCCTCTTTAGCTCAGCTATTTCCCTTTGCATAGGACTATTTCTTCATGATCTTCTTCATGTACTCATTTTGTACTCTTCTTCTTATATTCTAATATACTGTTTTATGTTCTATTCTTTCTCTCTGCATTTCTTGCTTCACAATTTATCATGGTCTCAGAGCTACAGTAGTAAGCCTCTTCACACAGGCTGGAGAGCAACATGATCCTCAAACAACGCATAGCTTACACGGATCTTGAGAGCATTCGACACATACTTTTCACAAGGCTTGGAGAGCTGTCTGTCATACTCTCAAAAGATCCTTGTAGGAAACTTCCACGAGGAAGCAGACCATCATACACTCAAAATATCAGCGTAAGAAGCTCATGCGAGGTCGCAGAGCGTACTACGATCGAAAGTTTCAAGGAGCAGAAACATGAGAAGGAAGCGGAGACTGAGAAGGAAGAAACAGTAAAGATTCTTGTACAATTTTCAAGAATCATCAAAGATTCATGAAGAAGAGGTATAGGAGGCGGGAACTCTTGAAGAATTCATTCAAATTCATTAAAGATTCCTACAGAAGGCAGAATCGTTTAAAGATTTACGGGAATTCTCTCAAATCCGTCAAAGATTGCAGCAGAAAACACTAAGCTTCAAAGAACTCGTGAAATTCTTTCAAATCTTTGAAAGAATCATGAATTTTTCTTCTGCAGAAGAAAATCCTTGCAAAGGCAGCAAAGAACGCGTCTCAGGTTCAAAGAACAACCATCGCGGCCGTAAGATTAATCCTGCGAACAGATCCGAGGTGGAAATCTAGTTCAGAAGGGACGAGGAGAGTGTGGAAAAGGCGAAAGAATTTCAGCGATTAGATCTTGCGCAAAGGACCGATAGTCGTTGGATCAGCGAGAAAGTGCACGAGGTTTAGTCCTCTGGAGCACACAGGAGAAATTTTGACTTGTGAAGTCATGAAATCCCGAAATCATCTGGACCGTCCATCAAGAGACACATGGTGAGATCTCGGCATTTCACTGACTCGCAAGGTGTAAAGGTCAGAAGACTGCCGTGAGAATTCATGAATCGTGAAATCACGAGTTATTCTGGACCATTGGATTGAGATAGATCGTGAGTCGTTGATCTGATCCAATCGCAAAATTGGGGATTGGGAGTTGGACGAGCAAAGGAGACTTCTCTCCAAAACCCCGATACGCGAAATCCCGAGAGGATTGTGAGTCATCCATCCCAGAGGACAAGTGGCAGCAGATCCAAGTGCCATCATTTCGACATTTCGAAGTTCAGGATATCGGAGGTCTTGTTGACAAAAGGTCACAACACTCCACGACGAAAGTCCCGAAATCCCAAAAATATCACAACCATCCATTTGTTCGGACACATGGCGGAGATCGAGGAAACTGTCGGCATATCAACTACCAGGGTTTCAATTTGACAGAGGATTTGGAGACGCAAGTCACCAAATCGCGAAACGACGAGGACCGTCTATCTTAAGGGGATGCGTGGAAAAAATCTAGGCCTTCGGGGAAAGTCCCGAAAGGAAAGGGCCATCAGCATTTTGGAGATCGGTCATATGAGAAGCCAAAGGTTCTCGACATCGGGAAATAGGAAGTCCCGAAACCCAAAATATCAAACTCAAGAGTCGCAAAATAACGATACGTAAATGTCTTAAATAATCTGAGTCGCTGATCTCAAATCAACGAGGATCGTTGATCCTTGAAGCCAATTCAACATTTCGGTAGATCGAAGATCGGGGAATCAAAGAGTTAGCAGAGCTCGCTAACAAGGTTCGAGAAGTCGCGAAACCCGAAATCCCGAAAGGATCTAGACCGTCAGATCACATGAAGATCTGGACCGTTGAAATTGTCCAAAGGCGGAATTTCAACATTTCGCATACCGAGAGTCTGAAGGACCCAAGATCGTCGTAGAAAAACCGTTGAAGTCCCAAAACGCGAAATCCCGAAAAGGCGTTTGAATAAGCGCCAGGATACTTCGGATTTCAGCGATTTGAGGGATAAAGAATCGAAAAAGGCATTGCTATTCTCCGTTTCACGAAAAGCCAGCAGCGCTTTAACCTTTAGGCGTGTGGTCACATTGTTCAGAGACAAAGGGCCAATCTAAGGCTGTTAAGCCCTCTTCGAAATTTTGGCGATCGGAGGTTGGAGTGACAAGAGATCGGAGGACTCGTATAACGAAGTCCCGAAGATAGAATCACGAAGCCAAAAATCACGAAGTCGAAACTTGTGAAATCTCGAATCGCAGATTTACGAAGCCACTGCAAATTACACGCAGGAGACAGATAAGTAAGAATTTTTTTTTCTGTTTTGCTGAATTACTTAAAAACATGGCATCATCTAGCAATTTAGGACCAACTCAGGGTCCGATTCTTCTTGGAAAGAACTATGAGTTCTGGTCTCTTCGGATGAGATCCTTTTTGCAAGCACAAGAGTTCTAGGATCCAGTGGATCATGAATATGTGGAACCAGATCCAACAGACCTGTCCGCCATGACTAATTAGCAGAAAATTGCTCAGGCAACTCAGAGAAACAGAGAAAATAAAGCTAAATTTTGGATTCAAAATTTTGTGGATGACTTGATTTTCTCAAAAATCACAGGCGTTGGTACTTCAAAACAGGCCTGGGACATCCTTAAAACTTCCTACTAAGGAAATGATAGGGTCAAAATAATTAAACTGCAGACCTTGAGAACACAATTCGAGACTCTAAGGATGACAGAGTTTGAAAATGTGGATCAGTTCATGACCAGAGTCATGGGCATCGTGAACCAGATCAGACTGACTGGTGAAACCATCACTGATCAACGAATTGTTGAGAAAATCCTCAAAAGTTTACCAAAGAAATTTGAAATGGTTGTAACAACAATCCTTGAATCCAAGGATCTGTCATGTTTTTCAACATATGAACTAATTGGTTCTCTGATGACACATGAGACCAAACTGCATCTCACAGATGAGTCAATTGCCAATGCTTTCAAAACACGATTCTCCTTTAGTAGAGGGAGAAGCAGAGGGCAAGGCAGAGATCACCAAGGAAGAGGGAGCAGTCATAGAAATCCTCATTCCAGTGGAGGACACAAACAACAACAATCGAATCAACACTTCCAAGGATACAGACAACAAAATTAGAATCCGATTTTTCAGCCTCAAAGAGGTAGAGGGAGAAAATCAAATGAGAAATCAAGCATACAATCCTATTACTGCAAGAAGTGTGGGCACTATGAATATGAATGCAGGAAGAAGCAAACAGATCAACTCTCATGAAGAGCACATGTGTCAAATCACACGGGAGAAACCTCAGGAGGTGTGTTTCTCTCATGCCACAAGACTGAAGAACAACTTAAAGATCTCTGGTTGTTGGACAGTGGATGCAACAATCACATGATAGGTAACAAAGATTTACTTTCATGCATTGATTCTTCAATCTCATCTGATATTACACTTGGAAATGATTACTTAGTCAAAGTTCAAGGAAAATGAATTGTTCATATTCTTACTAAACAGAATGTAAAGAAAGACATAAACAATGTCTATCATGTTCCAGATATGAAACATAATTTGCTAAGTGTAGGATAGCTCATTGAACATGGCTATAAGGTACTTTTTGAGGGAGCATCTTGCAAGATATATGACAAAATCCCAAGAAGAAAATTGATTTCTGAAATCCACATGACTCTGAATAGGATGTTTCCCCTTATCCTCAGAACTGCAAATCTGATTCAACCATATGCACATAGTGCATCTACCCTGAATGAAACAATGGTTTGGCATACAATATTTGGACATCTACTATTTCAGATTCTAAGTATTCTTCATAAGAACTCCATGGTCAAAGGTCTTCCCATCTTTAAAGAGCAAATTCCCCCATGTGAGTCATGCAGACTTGGAAAACATAAGAGAACTAGTTTTCCACAGTCTTCCAATCAAGCCAAACAACATCTTGAACTTGTTCACACTAACCTATGTGGACCAATGCAAACAGAGTCCATAGGTGGTAGCTTTTATTTTCTAATGTTTATTGATGATTTTAGCAGAAAAATATGGATCTATTTTCTCAGACACAAGTCTGAAACTTTTGCAAAATTCAAAGAATTCAAGGCAGAAGTTGAAAAACAGAGTGGCAAATATATCAAAGCACTCAGGTCAAATGGAGGAGGAGAATACAACTCCAGAGAATTTGCAAATTTCTGCAAATCACAAGGCATTATCATGCAAACAATAGTCAGGTATACTCCACAACAGAATGGAGTGGCTGAAAGGAAAAATCAGACAATAATGAATATGGAAAGAACACTTCTTAAAGAGAAAAAATTGTCAAATACTTTTTGGGCTGAAGCAGTAGCATGCTCAATTTATCTCCTAAATAGATCTCCAACCACAAGTCTAAAGATGAAAGTCCCTCAAGAAGCATGGAGTGGGACAAAGCTCAATGTTGCGCATCTAAGGACATTCGGATGCATAGCATACGCTCACATACATTCCAAATTAAGGAAGAAAATTGATGACAAAAGTGAGAAATGTATTTTCACTGGATATAGTGAAACATCTAAAGATTACAGGCTTTACAATCCAATCACCAAGAAACTAATTCTCAACAGAGATGTAAAATTTCTAGAAAATCAATTCTGGAATGATTCAGAAAATCAACAAATGGACAGTCAAAAACCATTGCTGCCAAGTTCTGAAAATGCAGAAAATTCAGGACAACAAGTACCTTAAACTCTTCTTCCAAGATTGCAAGTACAAAGACAACCTGAAAATTCTCAGGATAAATCAACTTCAAGCAGAGAATCATTCTCTGAACTACAAAATCAAAGAACTCGAAGTTTGGGAGAAATCCATCAGCAGTTGGATGACTTTGAACAACACAACCTTTTTGCTTTAATGTCATGTCAACCTACATCTTTTAAGGAAGCAACTAAGGAGCCACATTGGGTTCAAGCCATGAACCAATAAATTAACTCCATTGAGAAGAACAAGACATGGGATCTTGTTGATTTGCCAAGTCACAAAAAGAGTATTGGTGTCAAGTGGGTTTACAAAACTAAACTCAATGAAAAAGGGCAGATCGAAAAACACAAGGCAAGACTTGTTGCCAAAGGATTCTCACAACAACCTCGTACTGATTATGGTGAAACTTTTGCTCCAGTAGCAAGACTAGACACTGTAAGGACTCTATTGGCCATAACAGCCCAACACAAATGACAAGTATACGAGATGGATGTCAAGTCAACATTCTTGAATGGTTTCTTAGAAGAAGAAGTTTATGTCGATCAGCCACCTGGATTTGAAGTCCAAGAGCACCTAGCCAAAGTATATCGGTTGAAGAAAGCCTTGTATGGCTTAAAGTAAGCTCCAAGAGCTTGATACAATAGAATTGACACTTACCTGATCAAAAGTGGTTTCAGCAGAAGCCAAAATGAGCCAATTCTTTACACCAAAACATATCAGCACGGTAAAATCTTGATTGTATGTTTATATGTTGATGACATGATCTATACGGGAAATCTTGAGTTAACAAATTTTAAACATGCCATGCAATCTGAGTTTGAGATGACAGATCTTGGCATAATGAAATATTTTTTGGGGATTGAGGTTCATCAATTAGCCAAAGGCATTTTTGTCTGTCAGCAAAAGTATGCAGCAGACATCCTCAAAATATTTCGCATGGAAGAATGCAATCCAACAGAAACCCCCATACCACTAGGCACAAAATTGAGCAAGAAAGATGAAGGCCCTATAGTGGACCCTGCTCTGTACAAAAGCTTAGTAGGCAGTTTGTTGTATTTTAGAGAAACTAGGCCTGACATTATGTATGCAACCAACCTTGTTTCCAGATTCATGGAATCCCCAAAAGATTATCATTGGAAAATGGCGAAACGAATTTTGAGATATGTTGCAGGAACTCTCAATTTTGGCTTATGGTACACTAAATCTGATAGTAATCAACTTTTTGGTTACACAGACAATGATTTTGCAGGCAGCCGAAAAAGCACATATGGACATGTTTTTCAACTGGGCACGAACATGATCTCATGGGCATCAAAGAAGCAGCCAATTGTTTCAATATCTTCTACAGAGGCAGAGTATGTCGTGTATGTCGTTGCTACCTCAGCTTCCTGTCAAGCTGTGTGGCTGAGAAGAATATTGAAAGATATGTCACATACAGAAAATGATCCAACTCCTATTTTCTATGACAATGCTTCAACAATTGCTCTATCCAAAAATTATGTGTTTCACAAGAAAAGCAAACACATTGTCACTCGTTTTCATTTCATACGCGACCTAGTCAATAATGGTGATATTGTACTACAATTCTGTGATTCTCGAGATCAGCTTGCTAGGAAAATCGGTTTTTGATTTTCAGAGACAGCACTTAGGCATAATCAGTGGGCTGACTATACACTGCGAGCTGTCCTAGCCAGTTGTACTTTCTATTCTTGTTTTGTTTGAGCCTATTTAGCTCAGCTATTTCCCTTTGCATAGGACTATTTCTTCATGATCTTCTTCATGTACTCGTTTTGTACTCTTCTTCTTATATTCTAATATACTGTTTTCTGTTCTATTATTTCTCTCTGCATTTCTTGCTTCACAATTTATCATTTAGATGGGATTAATTATAAGGATATAAGTTAACACAATTTTATGGATGTTAAGTGTTTCCACGTTTATCATGCATTTCAGCTAGCAAGGCGGTGGTTAAGTTGGACGCAGGGTGGTTAAGATGGGATTCTAGCATGCGTTTCAATTCATAGAGAGGTGGTTAAGCTAGATGTGTGATGAATGTCAGGCTCAATCTTCATCGGATCATTTCAATCCTTTCTTCCCGTGCTGCAGAAAGACATGTACACTTACAACCAAATTTCCAAGTTTCCTGCTCTCCACGGTTCAGTGCATAGCATGTTTCATTGTGAGGATTATAGAAAATGGGTGATTTGAGTTCCCCCTACCCTCGCTATTATAAAACTGCTCACGTTATGCATATTGTTTTGACCATAAAAATACTGCATACTCTTTTGTATATGTTGCCAATAACGTAGTAAGTCCCGCGCAGAACTCTTCTGATTATAGAAACTCTGTCAAAAAATTGGATGGAGAAGAGAGCATAGATTACAGTCGGGAGACGATAGTTTCATGTGTTGTTGGTTTGCTTCAACCATATTCGCAACATCTATGCGCTCTGCATGATCATCCTTTTGGACTTACGATCTCTCACTGTGTTTCACCGTAGTTATTATTCTGACAGGGTTGGATTTGAGTTTGTAGGAAATGAAGGACATTTTGACATTGTCTTGCTTTTAAATTCCTCGATTGACAACATCTTCTTTTTCAGATGAGTGTTCCAGTGGTTCTTAATTTCGTTATGTCCGCAAGACGGCCAGGCAGCCGTCCTGCAGAGTATTAAATATGATGTGACCAAATGTTTTATGTTGTTTTTAATGGTTTTTAGGTTCCTGGTTGACATTGCCGTGTTTTTTTAAGGTAATGTAATTTAAATAATGAAAAAAATATTATTTTACCGATCATTATAGATTAAAATTCAAAGACCGTTTTATCTTTGTACTATATGCACATTAAATTTGTTAAAAATGATAGAGACAATACTGGTTAAATTTGTTAAAAAGGAACGAAAAACATGTTGGACGATATGGACAAAGTACAGACTTCCATCTTCATTTCATGGAGTTTAAATTTTCCAGCATATCGAGGTAGGCGTTTATCTATGCGTAAAAAAACTATTAAAAATAATAGAGACAATACTGGTTAAATTTGTTAAAAAGGAACAGAAACGATACTGGACAAAGTACAGGTTTCCATCTTCATTTCATGGAGTTTAAATTTGTTAGCATATCAAGGTAGGTGTTTATCTATGCATTAAAAAACCTACAAGTAGCCAAAATCTATTTGTAAAGCTTTTCATGAATAATTAGGTGAACTGAAAACCTTTTAATTATTACTACAAATTGCATAAAAATTCATTACAATGTATACTCCTCATCGATAGTGCGTTGATTATTCACTGTCTTGAGTCTGCTTGAGCTTTGAAACACTTTGAAATTTCTGTGAGCAATGTGGAGCTCTCGATAGTTTTTAAGTCTTATTTACTCATTAAAGTTGGTCACAACGTGTGAATTTGATAGTAGTAATGTGAGAGGCCATGGCTACCTCTCATCATGTAAATCGATCAAGTAGAAAATAAATTAATTATGAATTAATTCTTATATATTAATTTTAGTATAAATGCATTAAAATTTAAAGGAAAATTATCATTAGTATTATACATTTTAATTATTGTTAATATTTATTAGGGTTAAGGTTAAAGTGACATTAGGATTAGAGTTATTCCCATTAAAATTAAGATTATGTTTTTATTAAAATTAAAGTTATTTGTATTAAATTAAGGTTATGTGTACTAAGTTTACTTTATTGTATTAAGGTTTTTGAATATTATAAATATAAATACAAGTTGAGTTAAGTTATAAATATCAATGTTTATAAATATGAATTGTGTTTTATGGTAATAATATAATTACTTAGGTCCTAGAGGTGTAGGATAGTTAAGCCACTCCGTGTTGAAAAGTCACCGGTTAGAAACCTGCGGGGACAAAAAAATCCAACCATGTTAAGGGTTGGTGTGGCTCAGGTCGGGTGCGATCCCGGGTGATTTTGACGGCTTAGATGCCCCTGAGTCACGGTTTCTCAAGCCAGGTTCGGCCACATTAACAAGCAAAATAAATAAAATATATAATTACTTATTAATGCATTTTATGCATTATGCATGTAAATAGCTCACAATATTATAAATATCAATACACACACTAATCATCGTATAAATGCATTAAAATTTAAAGGAAAGTTATCACTCTTGTTATGAATTTCAATTATTGTTAATACTTATTAGTGTTAGGGTTAGAGTTATTCCCATTAAAATTAGGGTTATAGTTTTATTAAAGTAAATGTTATTTGTATTAGGGTTTATTCAATAATAATAAGAAGAAAATAATAATTAAAGGATAAATTAAATAATAATAGTTTAATAATAAGAATGTAATGATAATAATTTAATAATAAGAAGAAAATAATAATTAAAGGATAAATTAAATAATAATAGTTTAATAATAAGAATGTAATGATAATAATTTAATAATAAGAGTGCAATTATAATAATTTAACAATTTTAGTTTTAATTTAATTTAATTTAATGTATTATTTATTACTTTATTAATATTTTAATGCATTAAAATAGTGTTTTCACAATATTATAAATAATGTTTTTCACAATATTATAAAATAGTAAAATTACACATGTAAATAGTCTTTTTCACAATATTATAAATATAAATACAAGTTGAGATGAGTTATCAATATTTACAAATATGAATTATTTTTTATGGTAATAATGTAATGTATTTATTAACACATTTTATGCACTATGCATATAAATAAATTTTCCCAATATTATAAATATCAATACAAGTTCAGGATGCCATAACACTAATCTTAGTATAAATGCTTTAAAATTTAAAGGAAAGTTATCATTCTTGTTATACATTTCAATTATTATTAATACTTATTAGGGTTAGGGTTAGAGTGAGATTAGGCCTAGAGTTATTTCCATTAAAATTAGGGTTATTGTTTTATTAAAGTTAAGGTTATTTGTATTAAGGTTTAATTTAAGATAATAATAAAATAATAATTTAAAGATAATTTAAATAATATTAATTTAATAATAATAATTTAATGATAATAATTTAAAAGAGCTAAAGGTTAGGCTGGGTTTAGGAGATATCATTCAACTGTGGACCATCTTGTTACCTTTAGGATCATTACAGAGGAGTTCCACAATACTAAAACCAATCTTTTTTGTTGTTTTGTTGACTTTAGAAAAGCTTTTGACATGGTTCCTAGGAAAAAACTTTGGAATAGGTTGGAAGAGATAAAAGTGTCTCTCGTGTTGAGGGCTGCTGGAATAAGGATGTATGAGAACGTTATTGCTAAGTTTTAAAACACTGAGGGCTAGTCAAAAGAGATTATCTGCAATATCAGAGTCAAACAAGGTTGTCCCTTGTCCCCTACCCTTTTTGGCATATACATTGATAAGTTAGAAGAATGATTGGAAAAAGCAGGTTGTATCAGCCCTACTCTTACTAGTATAGTCATCAATCTTCTTCTTTATGCTGATGATATCGTTCTTATGGCAAGGATTCCCCATGATCTTGAAAACCAACTAAGAATCCTCAAGGATTTTTGCTCCAATATGGGTATGACTATTAATACTCATAAGACTAAGGTCATGATTATTAAATCCAATAATATCTCTTATGATACCTTTGTATATGAAACCAACAACTTGGAGGAAGTGACTTCATACAAATATCTTGGAATTGATATTCACCACAAGCTCAATTGGAATTATAGCATTGAGAAAAAGATTAATAGGGGATGGAAAGCTTATTATAGGCTTGAAAACAATTGTAAATCAGCTAATCTTTGGAGTTGGGATAAGAAGAAAATCGTCTTTGAGACTCTTGTTACACTTTTTATTCTTTATGGATGTGAAGTCTGGGGCTGTAGTATCTCTCGTTAATCCTGGGGAAAGATAGAGAAAATACAAAATAACTTTATAACCTATAATCTCAAAATTAAAGGAAATACGCCCTATCCCATCCTCCTCATAGAAACAAGTCTCTCCCCCATTGAGAGCATGGATATGACTAGATACCTAATGTATACTAACAAGTTAAACAACATGGAAGACAAGAGGCTACCTAACATTTCTTCAAAATCAAGTCATAACCACCATCGACTCAAACGGGGATGGCATAAAGACACCCGGACTTGGCTAAACTATTGAGGAATTATGAAAGAAACCATTTTGTAGAATAAAGATACTATTAAAAAAATGTCAAATCAAAATTTAAGGAAACAATGTGGTGTGATAAAGAGTTAGAGGAAAAAAGAAAATTAAGGTATTATAAAGATGTAATCAACCCTAATCGAGAAGATTAAAATTATCTATTTGTTTTTCCAAGTGTAAAGAGAAAAATAAGCATTGCTAAGATTAGAACAAATTCTCACGAGCTCCATAGTGAAAATAGGCGTTGGTCAATTCCTAAAATGCCATGAGATAAAAGAGTGTGTCACCTTTGTGACACTAAGAAGGTTGAAAATGAAAAGCACTTTATCTTATATTGTCTAGCCTATACCCATGTTAGATCTCATTTTCAAAATATTGATCACACTACCAACCTTCCTAACCTCTTAACTCAACAAAAGTATGATGACCTTGGAAAGCTTCTCTTAATGTTTTTCGAGCACATAAATAACTTTCTAAAAAATCACAAGTAATCACTTACCCTCTCAAGGTTCGATAGACCAATCAGGTCTTAGTGGACGTTAATCATCATCATCATCATCATCATCATCATCATCAATTTTAATTTAATTTAATGTATTATTTATTATTGTATTAATACTTTATTAATATTTTAATGTATTCAAACTTTAGTAATGAATTTATTAATGAATTTAATGTTTATTTAATGCATTATGAATGTATTATGAATGTAATAATGTATTGTTAATGTATTACATTATTAGTGTAGTTATGCTTTAGCAATGTATTAATTAATGATATATTAATTTATTAATAATGTATTACTTTATTAACTTATCAATAATTTAGTAACACTTTGGCATTGATTTGCTATCAATGTCCTTAGAAAAATTATAATTCATCATTTACAATGTTCAAGATGATTTTCTATCCATTTCTTTAGAACAAGTAAAAATCATCATATGTAAAATTAAAGATGATTTTCTATCAATGTCATTAGAAAAAGTATGATATTAAGTTGAATTCTATGTAATACATCACATCGGTTATGATTTCATGTCTTTGTGACAAATGAAACAATTCATTAGATTTTGAAAAAATATACTTATCAAAACTTCTGTTTTGTATTGTGTTGAACATAAACCAACATTGTCATGTGACAAACATGAACCAACGTTCGATTATGATGAACGAAACTGAACATTTCAACATGATGAACATAGTAGCGTCCCAATTTGACAACCATAGTAATTTCATGTTGCAACGTGTCGAACACATCCTTCCATGGTAATGTGACAAACATAGCCAATATTGGTTCAATGTGACGAACATAGACTTGTCGTCACAAAGTGATGAGCATAGTAATCTTGCAAGGTGATGAACATAGTAGTGCCACAATTTAAAAAACACAGTAATGTCGTAATGTGATTAGCATAGCCACGTTTTCGTAATGTGAAGAATATAGCCCTGCTATCATAATGTGTCAAACATAGCCATATTGTCGCAATGTGATGAACATAGCCTTGTTGTCGCAAAGTGATTAACATTGTAATTTTTCAATTTGATGAACATAGTAGTGTCACAATCTAACAAACATAGTAATGTTGCAATGTGTCAAACATATCCATGTTAGTGTAATGTGATGAATATAGCCCATCGTTGCAATGTGACAAACATACCCATATTGTCGCAATGTGACAAACACAACTTTGCCATTGCAAAGTGATGAACATAGTAATGTTGCAATGTGACGAACATAGTAATATAATAATCTTATAATCATATTAATGTAACAATTTTTCAAACAAGGCTCCATCCATGAAATGTGACAAACATAGAGCCATCGTCATAATGTGACAAATATACCCATATTGTCGCAATGTGACGAACATAGCCTTGTTTTTGCAAATTGATGAACATAGTAAAGTTCCAATGTGATGAACATAATAGTGTCACAATCTGACAAACATAGTAATTTTTCAATGCTTAAAACATAGTCCTATAATCTTAATGTGATGAACATAGCATGTCGTCACATTATGACGAACATACCCATATTATCACAATGTGACGAACATAGTCTTTCCATCACAAAGTAATGAACATAGTAATGTTGCAATATAATGAACATGGTAGTATCGCAATATAATAAACATAGTAATGTCGCAATGTTTCAAATATATCCATGTCATCGCAATGTAACAAACATAGCCTTATTGTGGTAATATGACAAACATACCCATATTGTCACAATGTTACAAACATCGCCTTGTCGTTACAAAGCGATGAACATAGTAATGTTCCAATGTGATAAACATAGTAGTGTCACAATATAATAAACATTGTAATGTCAAAATGTGTCAAACATAGCCTTGTCGTCGCAATGTGACGAACACACCCATATTGTCACAATGTGACGAACATACCCATATTGTCGCAATGTGACAAACATTGCCCTATCGTCATAATGTGACAAACATACCCATATTGTTGCAATGTGACAAATATAGCATTTTCATCGCATATTGATGAACATAGTAATGTTGGAAAGTGACGAACATAGTAGTGTCACAATATGACAAACACAATAATGTCATGATTTGTCAAACATAGCCCCACCATCGTAATGTGACGAACATAGCCATATTGTTGCAATGTGATGTACATATATTGGTCATCGCAATGTGATTACCATAACCTCGTCGTCATGCTTTGACGCAAATATCCCATCATCATAATGTGAGAAATTTTTTCAAATGCCATTGTCTCGTGAAGATAACCCATTGTCGCAAAGTGATGTACACAACCCTATGACACAATGTGACAAAAAAACCCAACATTCTAGTGAGATGGCCATTCTAGTGATGAATATAACCCATTTTCACACTATGAGAAACCTATTCCAGCACCACATTGTGTCAAACAAAAGAACTATGTCACAATCTGACGACCATAACCTTACAATGTCATGTTGTAATGTGACAAACATATCCCAACATGACAGTTCCAATGTTTCTCATCATAATTTGAGAAAAATTCCAAATGGCATTGCCTAATGAGGATAGATCATTATTGCAATGTGATGTACACAACCCAATGTCACAATGTGACAAACATAGCCCAACATTCCACTAAGAGGACCATTTCACAACATTGTTATGTGACAAACATAAACCACTATTAAACATGGTTAACCATTGTCAACAATGGTCAACGACATTCAACCATGTCTATGCTCAACCAAAGTCAATTGTATTGAACGTCATGAATAGTAAAGGTCAATCATAGCGAAGGTTTACGAAAGTTAACCATGGTCACGGTCAATCATAATTAAAGGGAGAAAAATGACAATGAGCGACGTATATCAACCACTTTTTAGCAAAAACCACATTTAAGTAAAAAGTGCTTGATATATGTCGATTTCAGTTAAAACGGTGTCATTTTTAACATAGCCCCCATGGCTCTTTTTTACTGGAATTCGCTAAAAATTGATCAGAAAATATGCCTTTGATAATGTATTTAGTATTAATAGTTTAATAATGTATCTATTAATGTATTAATACTTTAATAGTGTATCATTTATGTAATACTTTATTAGTGTATTAATATTTTAGCAATAATGTATTAATGTGGTATACATACCATACCCTACCCCCAATGGGTTTGAACATGTGACCTCTTAGGAGGAGACATGTGTTCTTAACCCAAACCCCTTTATAATATGTTTAGAATTAGTGTTATATTTATTAAGGTTTGGGTTAGGTTTATTAAGAATGTTTTGGTTATTAGAGTTACTATTAGGAAAATATTTGAGTTAAGATTATTTATATTAAAATTTAGGTTAGGCTTATTTGTATTAGGTTTTATTTTATAATAATAAAAAAATAATATTAAAAAAATAATTTTGTACTTTATTAATGTATAAATAATAATGTATTATAAATATATTTTTACCTTATTGTACTTTAATCTATGAATTTTATTGTACTTTAATCTATGAATATTATGTTAATACTTTAATATTTGAATTTATTATTATATTTTTGGACACTTTATTATTTGAATTTATTATTATACTTTTGGACACTTTATTAGTGTATTATTAATGTATGGATGTTTTGTTAATATATTAATTAATAATACTTTAATATTTTATTAATTTTATTGATAGTTTATAAATATATTAATGTATTTATACTTTTGCAATTAATCTTATTAATTTATAATGATTAATAAAATATATTATATATTATTAAAGTATTTACTAATTAACATATTACATTAATAGATTAGATTATGCACTAATGTGTTGATCCTTAATTTATACATCGCATTAATATATTAATTAATTAATACTTTAATTTCATGTATTTGTGTATTAATACATTAATTAATTAGTAAATTGTTCATATATTTATTAATTAATACATTAGTATTTTTGTACATTTATGTAATATTACATTAATGTATTTATATATTATTAATGTATTTCTTTATTATTACTTTATTAATAAATTAATAGGTTATATTATTTCTTTGTTTTTACTTTTTTATTGAAATATCTTAATGTATAAATTAATTAATAAAATATATTATTAAAATATTTATTAATTAGCATGTTACACTAATACATTACATTATACATCAATATAATGATACTTAATTTATACATTACATTAAGGTATTAATTAATTAATATATTACTATTTTTATACATTTATGTATTTATATATTATTAATATATGTTTCCATTATTATCAATATTTTATTTTATTAATTAATTAATAAAATAAAATATTTTATTAGCATGTTACACTAATACATTACATTATACATCAATATATTGATACTTAATTTATAAATTACATTAAAGTATTAATTAATTAATATATTACTACTTTTATACATTTATGTATTTATATATTATTAATATATTTTTTCATTATTATCAATATTTTATTTTATTAATTAATTAATAGATCGTATTATTTATTTGTTTTTATTTTGTTTTACAAATCTATGAATATATAATCTATCGATATATTAATACAAAATATTTTTAAGGTATTTGTTTATTAATATGTTACATTATTACATTACATTAATATTATAATAAATTAATTTTTTTTTTTTTATGTATTAATACATTAATTAATAAAAATTTAATAATATTTATTAACAAAGTTTTTGTAAATTTATGTAATAATACATTTATATATTATTAATGTATTTTTGTATTATTATTAATGTATTAATACATCATGCATGTTTTGTTTTACTTACTTAATTAATATGTTATATTATTTATTTATGTTCACTTTAGTATTCTTTTATTATTATTACATGTAACACTTTATTATTATTTATTTACTTTATTATTTTATTATGGTATGCATTATTTTAGATTTGATTAAATAATATTTAATATTTAATTTATTATCATTTATTAATTATTACTTAATAAATAATTTATTATGAATTAATAATTAATAATTAATTTATTATCAATTAATATTAATTTATTATTAATTTATAATTTATAATTAATTATTAATAATTGAGTAATTATTATTAATTAATTACTAAATAATAATTAAGTAGTTATTAATTAATATTTAATTATTACATTTAAAATGTATTAATATATTAATAGTTGTGCCCCATCCATGTCGGTTGTAGCTAGCAACAACCTCATTTAAATAAAAGTGGTTGATATAGGGTGATCCACTCCATTTTCCATCAGTTTAAATTGATGGGTTTACACAAATAGATTACATGCATGTGCATGTGACAACATGAGAAAATTGATTGACATGTTTCGAACATATTAGAAGAAAGACACATAAATAGAGATTTTTCATTTCGATAATAAGCATTTGGTTTCCAAAGTTTTTCATTTCCTTTTAATTCTAATAATCGATGATTTTGATTCCTTTTGAAAAACTCTGTTTGGTGTGATTTTGATTTCCTTTTCAAAAGCTCTGTTTGGTGTGAACAATTAAGGGTTTTCATTTCAATAATCGGCATTTGATTCAATGCCCACTACTCTTTTGTTTAAGTACTTGTTGTGGTTGACTATATTGAAATTGGTTCCGAACAGGTTAAACGATTTAGTAGATTATTGCACTGATCAATGACATCAATGACATCGTTTTAGTTACAACACATGAAGACATGTGGCAGGTATCAATGAATTCTCATGGAAATCAACTAATCTTCTTGAATCATTATTTTTAAAATTTAAACGTCCCTTCATAATCCTAACTTGCCTTGTTAATATATGATTTTTAGCAGCTTTTTTCCTTTGTGCGGTGGCTCTTTCCAGTTAATTCTTTTAACAATTTTAAGACTATAATACTTTTTAGGGAGATCTTTTGTAACTAGAATCCAATTCCTAGAGCTTGGGCCTGCCTTTCATTCTTTCTGAGGATCATTCGCAATGTTCGTGGCTGAAGTCCCTGTGTCCAGAGTGGTGTGAAGGAGAGCACAGAGGCGAGTCTCCAAGCACTCCTCGCGGAAATCCTGAAGTTCGTCTCTGCTCAGCAGCTCCGCCATGTCATGCTTGACTTCAACGACTGAGTTATGGATGATGTCCACTGAATTTTGTAGCTTCATAAACCCATCGCATGGAGCACAAGAAGGCAGGGGTAGAAGAGGAGGTGGGGAGGCAGAATAAGTGTGGGGGGAGGCAGAAGAAGGGAGGGGCGAGGAGGAGGAAGTAAGGGGGGCAATCATGCTAGGGAGACCAAATGGAGAAGGATAGAGGGAGGGATGTTGTTGTATGAATGGTGGTTCCAGGATGAGCTCAGGTGCGAAGATGAATGAATTTCCCTTGCTATCAAACCACTCCACTCTGCATTCCCACGGGGAGGACATAGGAGGGAGATCCGCGGTAGAGGCATGGGCTATAGTCAGAGGCAAGTCCTGAGTATTTTTTCATCCTCCCCCCTGTGAGCCTCACCCCCACGAGTTATACCATGCCACCCTTCACTTGGATTTCCCCCTTTTCCTTGGAATTGAGAAGAAAACCATGAGAGGAGGGATGGACATGAACCAGATATGAAGAAAGCCAGTGTTGAGCTGCGAGGATCTAGGACCGAGGTGTGAGAATGAGCAGAAGAACCAACATGTGTGAAATAAAACCCATGGAGCTAGAGCTTGCGATGGGACTGGTTGGTAGGCCATCCCATCGCATTAAATTTGTCTACGTCCTAGAGCACCATCTCCATAACAAGAGTTGTGTGAGGGAGATAATGGGGGTACCTAGCTCAAAGAATAGAATGCACGGTGTTAAATGCAGGCATTGGATGGAAGGAGTGTGATGTTTGGTGGCGAGACTCTATGTTTAATGAGGATAGGTTTCCTCCCACCCGTGGAAGGACACAACGTTCTCAGTTAAACCCCATTTTGGGGTTGATCCTTGTTGTGTTCTATGGTTATGCAGGCAACAATGAGGAGGTGGTTCAGACAAAAGGTTGGATTATAGCATAAATCTCCTTCCTTCAATTCTACCCTGAAAGTTTCCAGCTTATCCACCACTTGATTAACATTCCTTAGAACATGGGATGGGATGATTACCCACTTAGGTTGAAGAATTGATTTTATTCTGATCAACCCATTTATGAGTCTCGAAATCGGGGATATCCTTTCCGGATATGCTCCATTTAGGAGGTGGGAGAGGAGGTTGATGATGATTTGAGAGTCTCCTTATGCTATAAGGAAATTCATCCCTTGATCCATGGCCACTTGGAGTCCTTTGAGTTAGTGTTATGCCCTAAGTTACATGCTATCCGAAGAAGAATCTCTCCATTATTGTTGTGAATGGTAGACCCAAAACCTGCTCGACTCGGATAACCTTTGGAAGATTCGTCAAAGTTGATTTTGAGAAAACCATCCTGCGGGGCCTTCCATTGAGAGGGACTATTCTTGGTTGGATGTCCAAGGATTAATGTTGGAGGACTTGGGGTGAGACAGAGTTTCCAGGTATTGAGAATGATCTGTTCACTAGGCGAGAAAGACAAACCGGGAACAATCCAATGGTGTAGATTAATTGTTTCCTTGATGTTGGAGAGGATTTTGGACCATATTTCTTGCCAATTCATTGAGGAGGAGTTGAATATCCAGTGGTTCCTTTATTTCCAAACATGCTAGAGAATAAACCCAGGGAGAAGCTGCCAAATCTGATTGAGGATGGGAGAGTGAAAGATTGAGTCTCTCCATCCCTCAATAGTTTCCCTTAGGTTGGAATGGTTTATGTCTATGGTTCTCATGATGTTGGTGCATTGATCCTAGAGTTGTGAACTGAAGGGGAAGAGGTTGAGCAAGTGATTTTGCGTTTCCTCCTCATTGCAACACGAAGGGAACCAAGATCGACCTGTGAAGCCTCTTTTTGTTAAATTGTCCCAGGTTAGGATGCTATTGTGCACCGTTATCCAAATGAAAGTGTTGATCTTGGGCCATATCGTTTCTCCCCAAATTTTGTTCCAAACTACATCTTTTGGGAGGGAATTATGACCTGCGCTAAAAAAGTAAGCCTCTTTAAGGTTGAAGGTGCCCTTGGTGGAGTGTCCCCACCTTAGGATGTCCTCACTCTGTTGGATGAAAATATTTCTTGAATTGATCTTGTCGAGCAAGGGATCGATATTTACCTCAGGGGGGATATTTAGCTCCTCGTGAGTATATTTCCAACTACGCCAGGTGACTCTATTTTCCTTGTTATTCCAATAGTCGACCACTTTTAAAAGACCTTTGGCTTCTGTTAAGGGTTTATAATTACTCAAAGTTGGATCCTTACTCCAGGGCATGAAGTTATTGCCAACAGTCACTCCATAAGAGGTCTGAGTCCCATCTTCAAGTTCCTAGAAAGCGTGATCAGTTACCATCCCCTTGTTTTGCTTGGTCACATTCTAAATGAGTGATCCTCAGCCTTGGTCGTTCCATCTAATTAGTTATTTATCCGGAGTGATAGGTCTATATTTTCTCCTCCAGATCTGTGCCCATAGGTCTTGAAGCCTCTTTAACCATCATCGCCAAATTTTTTCGCTTAGGACTTTGTTGAGGATTGACGGATATCTAAGACCAAGTCCCCCTGTGAGCTTTCATCTACATGATTTTTGCCATCTTACCAGAGCCCTTTTGTGACCATCTTTGGTGCCTTGTTAGAGTATGTTCCTATGGATGTTCCTGATGATGGTTGGGATGAAACTTAGGGTTTCTAGGGTTTAGACCGCGTAAATAGGAATATCTTGAAGGATAGACCTAAAGAGAATTAAATGACCAGGAAGATTGAGGGAACAAAAAGTCCAAGAGGATAATATTTTCCTGAGTTTGGACAGAAGATATTCTGAGGAGGTATTCCTTAAAGGTTTGTCAATAAGGGGGATGCAAAAATATTTGGAAGGGAGGGAGTTGCGGGTGAACCCCAGGAGGTGAGTGATGTGGAGTTGCACCTGGATGGGCGTGTTGAAGAAGAAGATCCAAGACTTGATTAGGTTTACATCCATTCCTGAAGCATCATAGAACAAGATGATCATGGAAAGGATGCGAGTGGCTTCCTGAACTGTGGGGATTCCCATCATTAGAATGTCATCCACGAATTGACTATGTGAGATGGGTGGGGAAATTCCATGTAGGGAAAGGCCTGAGAGGGAATGATCGGTGATGGCCTCTTTGATAGTTTGACTTAGTCCTTCTAGTATAAGATGAAAAGAAAAGGTGAAAGTGGATCCCCTTTTCTAATGCCTCTGGAGAGAGAGAAGGGTTTGGATGAAACAACATTAACCAGGATGGAGAACATGGCATAATAAGTGAGATTGGCGATCTAGGTGATCCATGAGGGATCCAAGCCAAAGGAGAGGAGGGTATCCTTCAAATAATTCCAACTGAGTTTATCCAAATCTTTGGAAAGATAAAGTTTCATAAGCATGCCAGGTGACATGGTTCATTGGAGAGACTGGATCACCTCATGCGCTAGAATGGTTTTGTCCATGATTTGCTTGCCCTCCATGTACCCTGATTATTCCTGAGAGATAATAAATGGTAGGTTTATTTTGAGACATTTGGCGATGACCTTCATGAGGAGCTTGTAGATCACATTACAAAGGGAAATGGGTCTGAAATGATTCAGAGTGGTGAATTTGTTCTCTTTTGGAATGAGAGTGAGGAAAGTGGCATTAAGATCCTGTAGGACCTTCCCTGACTTTCTAGAGTCCTCTATGATCTCCCATACCTACACTTGGATCATATCTTAGCAGTGGTGAAAAAATTATGTTCTGAATCCATCAAGTCCTGGGGATTTTCCCATAGGGGTGTCCTTGAGGGCTTGATCAAGCTCTTCTTGGGTGATTGGGCACATCAAAGCCTCATTTTGTTCTTTAGTGACCTCCTTTGGAATATGCTTGATGATGGATCCTATAGATTGAGTGTGATCTTTTGAGAGTTCTGAAAGAAGGTGCTTGTAATATGTGAGAAGTTCTTTCTCAATGTCTACATAATTTTCTCTCTCCATACCTTGATCTGATATGACATGAGTGATTTGATTAGTATGGCATCATTGAAGCATTGATCTGTGGAAGAATTTAGAATTTATTTTCCCACCTTTGAGCCATTGGATGTGTGATTTTTTCCTACAGAGAATTTCTTCCTGTACCCGTCTCTCTGCCAACTGTTTATTGAGGGTGGTCTCTTGATCCTTTAGGGAATCAGTTAAAAATTGATGGCTGATCTATTGTTGGAGGCCTTGAATTTCTCGGTTTAGGATTTCTTGAGCATGGAAGATGTTATCAAATGTGGATTTGTTCCAGGTATTTAGACATTTCTTAAGGTTCTCTAACTTCTATTGAAATTTGTACATACGAGTACCTTTTGAGATTTTCGCTTCCTTCCACCAATGGCCAATGTTTGCTTGAAAGTATGGGTGTGTCAACTAGAATTTCTCAAAGCGTAAGGACTTATTTCCTGGGGTGCCACTGATGTTCATCGTAATAAGTATCGACCAATGATCTAACCCTGGATTATCAATCATGATGGCTTGCCAAGTGAGACCCTCCAGCATGAAGGGTTCAAATATTAGGAAGCAGTCTAGTCGACAAGAGACATGTTGAGCACCTGATCATCTATTTGACCAAGTAAGGAGTTTGTTGTTCGTTTCTACTTGATGAGGTCCAACATGTTGATAGTTCTGTGGAACTATTTGTTGTCACTGTCGAGTCTGCGGGTGACCCCATTTTTTCCTCCAATCCAGTTATCATGTTCAAGTCGCCCCCTAGTATCCATTGTTGATTTCCAATGTGGTTGGCGATCCATTCCAAGTGTTGGAGGAAGGCTTCCTTGTATCCCTGGGTTGTAGGGCCATAAACATTCAATAAGTAGCCCGACTTGCTCGAACCAGTGATTTCGAAGGAGGTTGTGATAGTCCATTTGGAGTTAAATAAACCTTCCATGAGAATAGTGGTTAGGTTACAGAGTATGTCTAGACCCCTTGCTATACCTTTTGTGTCTACTTCTACTATTTTTTCTTGCTTCCAGAATTTTGTAAATATTTCAGTAGCTCAATCCCCCGCAAATTTTCTTTCCTACAGAAGAACAATATCTGGTTGTTCCTTCATTATCCTTTTGCAAAAAAAACATTGCTTACTTCATGCATTGAGGCCCCTAATGTTTCACGATATCATCTTAATTATGGTGGAGATGAGGAAATTTGTCCGAGATCTGGTGGATCTAGCCAGAGTTCACCAGGAAGATTACTACATCTTGAATGAGTTGGTTCTTTGGTTTTCTGCCCCTTTTCTTCTCATCTTTGGTGGGTTTACGTGCATCTTTCGAGTTCCCTCTTTGGATTCCCAGACCCAATTTGTCTCGGGTTGATCCTCCTGCCATGGAATTAAGGAAGAGTTTGTGCACTTTGCGTAGTTGATCCTGTGGGACGGTGTATAACTCTTGTTTATGATAGGCTTTCTCAAGGTATACCAGATCTATTCCTTCCAGTTCTTGATCCTCCGTATCTATGTCAGAGTCTCTGATTTCCAGTCCTATATTTGCGGGGAGGGAGGTTTTGGAGGTGGGGATTTGGGGATTTGCGAGAATAGGTGGGATAGTTCCTGGGTTATGTTTATTTTGCTCTGAGGGAGATGGATTTGGCAGGGGGGCGGAGGGGTTGAGGGGATTTTCTGGGATTTTCTAGAGAGATTCGAAGGAGTTACTAGTTGAGGGTCGGAGGGGGCTTGGAGAGGAACTTTTCTAGACGGTTTCATGCGACGGCCCGTGAATTGGGTGTAACTGTCTTTTTTTGGTCAAGATCCTCAAGATTTTTTTAGCTGGATTTATTAAGGGAGAATTCACGAAAGAGATGGCCATGTTTATGACACTTCCAATAGTGGAAAGGAATATGCTTGTAGTCCAACATTTGAGACCATTTTTCTTCCTGATAGTCTACGTGTATGGCTCCAGGTAGGGGTTTGGAGATATTTAAATAGACAAAAATACAGGCATAAGCAATGTACCTTCATTGTTTTGTGGCTTTGACATAGATACCAATCGTATTACCAATGCCTGCTAGTATTTTCTCCAACCAAAAGTATTGGGGTAAGATGTAGAGTCTCAGTGATGCATCCCCCTAACCTCCCACGAGCTACACAACCTCCCAGTCAAGGATATTCACTTTTCCGAGAAAAATTACCTCTCTGAAAACTTAATGGTCTCACTCGTGATTAAACACAGTCCCTTTCAGTTTTTGGTGCAGGTCTTGTGATGCCTGCGATGTCTTCCTTCGAGCTTTTGAAATATCAAGTTCCAGGCTCTAGCTCCTTTTCCTTTATCCCCTTGCAGCATGTGACCTTGGCTTTGACCTCACGTGATCACGAGCATGGCAAAAAGTAGTTTGGGATCAAACCGATTTTCTCCCCACAATCCGCTACTAATTGCCACGTGTCCCTTTTGGAATACTGTGGTTTCGATTGAGGGACAATATAAATGTTTTAAAGTCCAAGAACTTTTTGTCCACGCAATTCAATGTGACCATTGATCTTGTGATATTGATTGATACTTCTCAACTGATGGTTGAGATCCACCTCCTTTCCTTCCTTCTCTCTAGGTCACATGTTCCCAGATCCTCATGATCTATCGATGCTTGTCCATTTCAAATCGACAGTCGTGATTTTCTTTGGAAATCCAGGCTTCAGAGTTTTCAAATCTCAACCTTCAGTTTCTCCCAGAATGGTTTTATCTAGAGTTTGCGATCTATCGACGTGTGTCTCCTGCAGACTAACGACCGTTCTTCACTTCGGTTCATTAGAATTTGGAAGTTTCAAACTTTCACACTTGCTTCCTCTCGACGTACTTCTACCCGAAGTACATGATCTTTTTACACATGTCCTCTTGGATCTGACAGTCACTATCTGCTTCAGCTCTTCAGGCTTCAGGAGTTTCAAACTCCTGGGCACTCATTCCTCCTGGAATGCTTTCACCTGAAGACAACGGGTTTCCGCCACACGTCCCTTTGGATCCGACAATCCAAATATTCTTCAGCTAGTCAGGATTTGGGAGATTCAAAGTCCTACACACTTGAATCGTTCGAAGGGACTTTCCCCAAAGTCTCTGATTTGTCGATGCATGTCTATTGGAGACCAATGACCTAGATCTATTTTGGTCTTTGGCTCTTCAAAGATTTCAGCTCCTCCTCGTCTATGAGCTTCGGAAGTGCTTCCCCTCCGTTATTGTAGATCTTGCACCACCTGTCTCTTGGGTTAATCGAAAGTCCCTAATCACTTTGGGACTTCGGATCTTTGGCAAGTTCACTCTCCTATGCACACAAAGGGTTCGGGCCTGTGCACTTTACCTAGATCAAACAACTTTCCATCCTCTGTGGTGAGATCCTATGACTAGGATCTGTCTTTCTCCTCACACATTCCATCTTTGTCCTGGACCCTGATCTGACGGTCCAGACTTCTTTCAATAACAAATCTAATTTCTATTGTCACTCCTCCTCCTAATCTTTTGATTTCTTTTGAATTGGAAGAGTTTGTAAGTATTCAAAGGTTTTTTCCCTTGAACCTACTCCTACAAAACCGGATAGCTTGGGTCTCGTCTTCTCTTCTTGGGAGACTATCCCTACTGATAGTGATTCCTTTGAGTATGTTAATCTCCCATGCACTCCTTGCATTCCTGGGATATTGACAAACTCATATCAAAAGATTTATTTGAAAGAAAATCTTCCCTCACTTCTTCCACTTCTCTGTTCTAGTTCTTCAACACATAGTCGCTCCTTGATTATGTGCACTCCTTGCACTTGGTCTAAGTTACCATCATTTCTTCTGAACTTCTCTCAGTCAATTCAAGACTCTATCGACACACTCCTTGCATACGAGATGCACTCATTTCATACGAGTTCTCATATTTAAAATGATTAGAACTTATCCAGCTCATCAAAGATTCATATGATCAACTCTGAACAATCATACATAAACGTAATGAACTAAAATAGACATAGAATATAAAATTCATTCAATTTCACTTCAAAATGAACATTGTCCAAGGAATTGGAACAATTTTGTTTGCTCTATTCATTCATGAATTAAATTACATAGTATTATAGTTCTTCACTGCACCTTTATTATACTCTACTCTATGCTACTCTCTCTTATACTCTTCTCTACTCTATTTTGATCTGATACAATACAACCAAAAAACAAAACTATCTAAGGAGTGGCTCCTCGATCTCTTCTCCGTCCTATCTGCAACCTATCCTATCAGTTTCTAGTGGTTACCTATGTTGTCCTATTAAAATAACTATCAGTTATTATCCGATAAGGGCTTCCACTCTCTATCTGCAACTCCTTAAAGTTGTATAAGACTTTACAAACAATATATATTTAAAATTTTCATTTCCAAAATATCTCAACAACTCGTTATGTTTCTAAGTTAAATGTTGATTTGAAATTCTTTCATGCAGAGATGTCATATCCATGTCTCCACGCTTGCTTCTTTGACTTTGAAGGTGATGCTCTTGCATCATACTCCTCTGGATAAAATATTTATGGGCTCCTGTCCATGAGATCCTGCACTGTTTTTCCATGATTCAAAATATTAGGTTCAGTGACCCAACTTGAATCTTCCACTAGATGATTTTTTGACTTGACCAAGTATTGAGGATATGTCTTCCTCCTGGTCTTGTTTCCAACTCTCTGTTCTATGTTTCTCTCCATTGGAGGTTTTTTTGTGGGCAATTTTTCTTCCCACTGAACTTATTTCTCATCATCTGATTCTCCTGCATCATCTCTCCTGTAATGATATAGGTCAACAACATTGAATATCGATAATATCCCAACATTGTATAGTAATCCAATTTCATAAGCATTGGTTGCAAATTTTTTGAGAATTTTGTATGGTCCTATCATCTTCATCTTCAATTTGTTATATGTTCCCCTTAGAAACCTTTATTTTCTCAAATGAGCTAAAACTTCATCTCCTCTTCTGATCAACTATGTTCTTATAATTCAAGTTGTTGTCCTGTAGCTACTTTATAACTCTATCATGGAGTTTCTGCATTTATGTTGCAAAATATTATGCGCCAACACTCCTGAATTCATCTTGATTCATATATCTCAACTCTTTAATACCTCGACGTTGTATACCATACACAATTTCAAGTGTACTTTTCCCAGTGCTCCTGTTCACTGAATTGTTAAATCCAAATTTTGCTTGTGCCATAATTTGATCACATTGACAACCTTGTTCAGTGAATAAACTTCTTAACATTTTTCCCAGACTCTTGTTTACTACTTCAGTTTGTCCATCTGTCTGAGGGTGATATGATGAACTAAAAGAAAAATATTTCCCTGGTCTCTTCCATAGATTTCTCCAAAAGTGTCCTACAAATTTTGTGTCACTGTATGAGACTATGCTCCTAGGCAATCCATGTAGTCTCACTACTTCTCTAGAAAACAAATTGTCTACGTGTGTAGCATCGTTTTTTTTCTGGCATGGTATGAAATGTGCCATTTTTGAAAATTTGTCCACCACAACAAATATGGAATCACCCTCTTTCCTAGGCAATCCCAATACAAAATCCATATTGATTTCATCCCATGGCCTTTCTAGAATTGGTAATGGATAATACAAACCAGTGTTTTGTTGTCTTCCTTTTGCATACTGGAAATTTTTTTCATGTGTTCACAAAATTTTTCACCTCTGCCCTCATGATTGACCAATAGTATGAATTGCTCAACTATGCAAATGCTTTATCATGACCAAAATGTCCAGCTAAACCTCCATTGTGTTTCTCTTTCAACAGGTGATCTCTCATTGATCATCTTGGTATGAATAGTTGGCTCCCTTTGAACAATAATCCATCCTGGATCAACTATTATGTCCATGGGATTTTGTCTCCCAACAAAGGATTCTTACATGCCTCATAAGCTTCCTTAAAATCTAGGTCTTCTCCCTACATTTCCTTGAGTTGTTCAAACCCTAAGGTCTCCACATGGAATTCGTGTACAATTATACTTGTCCTGCTCAAAGCATATTCAACTTTGTTAGTAGTTCCAACAATATGTTTAATAACAAAAGTAAGAATTTGCAAAACTTCTACCCATTTATCATGTCTCTGATTCAACTTTTCTTTCCTATTAATAAACTGCAAAGCTTGATTATCACTGTACAACACAAATTCTTTAGGAATTAGATAGTGCCTCCACTTCTTCAAATCTTGAATCACTGCATAAAATTCTTTTTCATATGTGGAATACTTCTTCTTGGTGTCATTGAGCTTCTCACTAAAATAAGCAACTGGCCTATTATCAAGACTCAAGACTACTCCAATAGCTACTCCACTTGCATCACATCTCACTTGAAATGATTTTCCAAAATCTGGTAAGACCATAATTTGTTGTTCTGTGATCTTCTCCTTCAACACTTTGAAACTTTTTTCAGCTTCCTCTGTCCAATTAAAAGACTTTTGTTTCTTCTTTATAGTGTCGAGCATGGGCATACATATACCACTAAAATTTCTGATAAACTTTCTATAAATACTTGGTAACCCATGGAAACTTATTACTTAAAATATGCTTCCTGGAGATGGCCATTCTTTGACTACTCTCACCTTTTCTGGATCCATCTTCAATTCATTTGAAGAGATCACAAAACCCAAGTATATGAGTTATGTATTCATAAATGTGTTTCTCTTCAGATTTATCAGCAATTTTTCTTACTGCAACCTTCTTATCACTGATGTCAAATGTCTTAAGTGTTCTCTGTCTATCTTACTAAAGAATAGTATTTCATCCAGATACATTATGACAAATTTTCCTATGAGGTCTTTCAATACTTCATTCAATAATCTCATAAATGTGCTTGGGGCATTTGTCAACCCAAATGGCATGACCAACCATTCAAACAAACCTTCATTTGTCTTGACTGATGTCTTCCATCCATCTCCCTATCTCATCCTTATTTGATGATATCCACTCTTCCAGTGTATATTGGAAAATATCTTGCTCCACTCAAACAATCCATCAAATCATCCATCATGGGTAAAGGGAATCTATACTTAATTGTGATCTTATTGATGGCTATGGAGTCGGTACACATTCTCCATCATCCATCCTTCTTTGGACTCAACATAGTTGGTACTGCGCATGGGCTTAGGCTTTCCCTGACTAAACCTTTATCCAACAACTCTTGGACTTGATTTTTGACTTCCTCATTCTCTGTAGGTCTCAACCTATAAGCTTCTTTGTTTGGTAGATTAGCTCCTGAAATAAGGTCAATATGATGGCTTATAGTCCTAATGGCTGGAAATGAGTGAGGTAACTCTATGATTTTGGTTGTTTTGGTTGTTTTTTGCTATGATTTTTAGCAGCTCTATGATTGTTAGCATCTCTTTTCCTTTGTGCGGTGGCTCTTTCTAGTTAATTCTTTTAACAATTTTAAGACTATAATATTTTTAGGGAGATATTTTGTAACTAGAATCCAATTCCTAGATTTGAATTTTATACTCACAAGATTAAGATTAAGTTAAAGATTTTGTTTATGTAATGCTAGGAATTCAAAGGACTATGTGTCTTTATGGGATGGCATCAAATACTGCAGTAACCCTTTCACCAACTTATAGATAATTAAGTTTTTTTTGTTTCTTTTATCAAACTATTTGTATTTACTAAAACAATCTAGGTAAAATATAAAACCAGAAAGTTGAAATGAATCTATACGATTACATAATGTTCTTAAAAATAAGCATAATTTAAGTATAATTCTTTAAAAATAAGTATAATTATAATCAATGAGTTATATAAAATAAATTAAAAAAATTTAATAATTAAAAACATAAATAGAAGTTAACCCTTGGACACCCATAGATATTATGAATGGTTCTAAATGAATAGTACTAAGTTAATTACTTTAAAAAGTTACTTGCTTATGCTTATTATGTATTATGTGCGGTTAAATATTAAGTAAATATAACAGAGAAATGTATTAAAGCTTTCTAGTGTCAAAAAATTACAGTTGTTAGGGTAAACATTGAGATAGTGGTTGTATCGCCTAGATGGGAAACCAATGCTGCCACATGTCCATATAGTTCACAAATGTGCAAAAAATTCACAATTGCAGTGAAAAGAGAAAAAATTGTCTTGTGACAAATTGTTGTGCTAAGACTAGAACCTAAGGTGCCTCACAGGGGTAGAATCCATAGAAATAAACTGTCTAGAGACATCAAAAGACCAAGAAAACCTGTGTACATCGTTTTCATCTAGATCTTGGGCTTGGCTTATATTCCTTCTGAGGATCACTCGCAATGTCTGTGGCTCAATTCCCTATGTCAAGAGTGGTGTGAAGGAGAGCCCAGAGGAGAGTCTCAAAGTGCTCCTCATGGCAATCTTGAAGTTCGTCTATGCTTAGAAGCTCTACCATGTCGTGCTTGACTTCAACGACCAAGTTATGGATGATGTCCACAGAATTATACAGCTTTAGAAACCCATTGCACTGAGCATAAGAAGGCGGGGTAGAAAGAGGAAGTGGGGAGGCGGAAGAATTGTGGGGGGAGGCGGAAGAAAGGAGGGTGGAGGAGGAAGAAGTGAGGGGGGCGGTCATGCTAGGGAGACTATATGGAGAAGGCAAGAGGGAGCGAGGATATTGTATGGATGGTGGTTCCAGGTTGAGCTCAGGTTCGAAGCCAAATGAATTTCCCTTGCTATCAAACCACTCCACTCTGCATACCCATGGGGAGGAGAGAAGAGGTAGATCCAGGGTGGACTCATGGGTTGTAGTCTGAGGCAAGTCCTGAGTATTTTTTCATCTTCCCCCATGTGAGCCTCACCCCCGTGAGTTATACCATGCCACCCCTTGCTTGGATTTTCCCCTTTTCCTTAGCATTGAGAAGAAAACCATGAGAGGAGGGATGGACATGAACCAGAGATGAAGAAAACCAGTGTTGAGCTGTGAGGAGCTAGGGTCAAGGTGTGATAATGAGCATAAGAAACAACATGCGTGAAATAAAACCCATGGAGCTAGAGCTTGCGATGGGACTGGTTGGAAGGACATCCCATCGCATTAACTTCGTCTGCGTCCTAGAGTGCCATCTCCATAACAAGATTTTTGCAAGGGAGATAATGGAGGAATTGAATGCATCATGTTAAATGCAGTCATTGGATGGCAGGAGTGTGATGTGTTGTGGCGAGACTCTATTTTGAATGACGATAGGTTTCCTCCTATTTGTCGAAGGATGCCATGTGCTCAGTGACACCCCATCTGGGGGTTGATCCTTGTTGTGTGCTATGGTTATGCAGGAAACAATGAGGCGGTCGTTTGGACACGAGGTTGGATTACAACAGAAATATCCTTCCTTCAATTCTACCCCAAAATTTGCCATCTTATCCACCACTTGATTCACATTCCTTCCAACGTGGGATGGGATGATTACCCACTTAGCTTGAATAATTGATTTTATTCTGATCAACCCATTTATGATTCTCCAACTCAGGGATATCCTTTCCAGATCTACTCCATTTAGGAGGTGGGTGAGGAGGTTGATGATGATATGAGAGTCTCCTTCTACTATAAGGAAATTCATTCATTGATCCATGGCTGCTTGGAGTCCTTTGAGTTAGTGTTATGCCATAAGTTCCAAGCTGTCAGGAGAAGGATCTCTCCATTGTTGTTGCAAATGGTAGACCCAAAACCTGCTCAGCTCGGATAACCTTTGAAAGCTCCGTCGAAGTTGATTTTGAGAAAATCATCGTGCGGGGCCTTCCACAGTTACCAACAATTATCATATCTGTTGTTATTGTATCGAATGTAATGTTGTATAAATCTGTCGAGACAGAAACAGAGACAATATATGATTTTCATCCATGTCCCGCTTTGTCTTCTTTCTTTTAACTCTGGGAACAATGTATGTAAGGTAAAACACCTCCTTGTACCGCAGATTACTCAGATTACTGAGTAACCTCAAAGTAGAACTTCTTGATTCAGTAAAGGAAGGAAGACAGGTCAAGGAGCCTGTTAACAACCAAATCGATCAACATTGGGCAATGATATATCCCTCCTGCTCCATATCCCTTGACATAAGTTATTCATGTAACCTGGTATGATCCATCTCCCTTGCCCGAAGCTGCTCATATAACTTGGTATGATGGCACTTTACTTTGTGCAAATTTGTTGGTGCACGTTCAAGTAACTAATCAATTAAATGCCTCTTGGCATTCGTCTCGCACTGTTCATCATGCCATTTACTTACCTGATGCATGTCGATTGAGCGTACCTAAATATGTTAAGGGCGATAGGTTAGGCGTTTTCCTTGTTAAATATATTGTACCCTCAACAATATGACCGTACACTGCCAGCAGTACTGGACAGTTGTACTTTCTATTTTTGTCTTTCTTGAGCATATATAGCTCAACCATCTTACATTGTATCAGAGACCTTTACATTCTGTACTTTCTGTACTCCTTCATACATTTCAATATACTGTTCTATTCTTTTCTCTCTGCATCTCTCTTTGCTTCACAATTTATCATGGTATCAGAGCTACAACAGTAAGACTCTTCACACAGTCCGGAGAGCCACATGATCCACACAGTACAGAGCTTCACGGATCTTGAGAGCACGCGACTCAGACTTTTCACAAAGCTTGGAGAGCTGTCTGTAAGACTCTCTAAAAGATCACCGTGAGAAGCTAGCGGAGGAAGTAGAGAACGCAGAAGAAGAAACCTACACAATTTTCTCTAAGAACCGTCAAAGAATGATGCAGAAGAGATACAGAACGAGAAATGTTTAAAGAACTTGAAGATATCATGTAAATTCGTCAAAGATTCGAGAAAAAGACAGGATCGTTTAAATATTCTTAGAAATCGCTCTAATCCATCAAAGATTCAAGCAGATCACGAAGATATCGTGAAATTCTTTCAAATCATTGAAATATTCATGAATCTTTCTTCCACAGGTGTAAAGAACGCATCTCAGGCGCAAAGAACAACCACTGAAGCCGTGAAATTCATCCTGCGAACGGTTCCAAGGCGGGAAACCAGACCAGAAGGGATGACGAAAGCGCGGAAAGGGCGAAGGAATTTCAGCCGTCAGATCTTGAACACAGGCTCGACAGCCGTTAGATCAGCAAGAAGTTGCACGACGGTTAGTCGTGTGGAGCGCACAGGAGAGACACGTGGCGAGATCCTATTCCATCGCAAAATTGCAAAATCGGGAATCGGGAGTTGGACGAGCGAAAGAATCTTCTCTCCAAAAACTCCGATACGCGATATAGCGATACGATCTTAGCCGTCCATTTGTCTGGACACGTGGCGAACATCGCAGCACCCGTCGGCATTTCGGCATTCGGGGTTTCAATTTGTCAAAGAAACTTGACATCGCAACTCGCGAAATCGTGATACGTGAAATCCCGATCAGATCTCAGTCGTCCATATCTCCTGGACACGTGGCGGAAATCGAGGGTGCCGTCAACGTATCGACATTCAGAGTTTCAAGGTGACAACAATTCGGAGCATCGCAAGTCGCGATATCCCGAGGAGGAATCAGGATCGTTGATCTTTCAAGGACGCGTGGCGCAAATCCGGGGACTCGGAAAAAGTGCTGAAGAGGAAAGGGTCATCGGCATATCGGGATTCGGGAAATCGCGAAACCTGAGAAAAAGCGATCGGGTTTCCTTCTAGTGAAATCCCCGATGCAAATCTAGCCGTCCATCTGTTCAGGACGAGTGGCAGAGATCGAAGCTTTCGGGAAAAGTCCCGATAGGACAGTGCCATCGGAAAATCGGCGATCGTGGAATCGAGGTGACAGAAAACCTCGACATCAGAAATTGCAAAATCCCGATTCGCGATATCCCGATACGATCTGGACCGTCCGATCACTGCAGATCTGGACCGTTGAAAATTCCAAAGGTGATTGTTTTCGCTTTTCGACATTTTGAAAGGAAAAAATCGGGAAAAGCCAGTAGCGCTTTAAAAGAAAGACACGTGGTCACATTGCAAGGAGACGAAAGGGCCAATTCAATCCCGATAAGCTCCCCTCGGCCTTCGGAACATCGACATTTCACCGATTGGAGGTAAATACACCATTTTCCTCTGTACATATGAAATTTGTTTTTAAAATTTCAAAGATAATGTTGTCAAGCAATCTAGGCCCAACTCAGGGTCTGATTCTTCTTGGTAAGAATTATGAATTTTGGTCTCTTCGGATGAGATCATTCCTGCAAGCACAAGAATGCTGGGAACCAGTGGATCTTGGCTATGTGGAACCAGATCCAGCCGTCCTCACTGCCATGACAAATGCCCAGAGAATTGCTCAGGCAACTCTGAGGACCAAGGAAAACAAAGCAAAATTCTGGATACAGAACTCTGTGGATGATTCGATATTCTCAAAAATCACAGGCGCTGGTACTTCCAAACAGGCCTGGGACATCCTCAAAACGTCCTACCAAGGAAATGATAGGGTAAAAATAGTTAAATTGCAGACCTTGTGGACGCAATTTGAGACTCTAAGGATGACAGAGTCCGAAACTGTAGATCAGTTCATGACCAGAGTCATGGGCATCGTGAACCAGATCCGACTCATTGGTGAAACCATCACTAATCAACGAATTGTTGAGAAAATTCTCAGAATTCTACCCAAGAAATTTGAAATGGTTGTAACAACCATCCTTGAATCCAAGGATTTGTCAATATTTTCAACAGATGAACTAATTGGTTCTCTGGTGACACATGAGACAAGACTACATCTCATAGATGAGTCAATCTCAAATGCCTTCCAATCTCAACTCTCATTCAGAAGAGGGAAAGGCAGAGGAGGAAGTAGAGGAAGAGGGAACAATCAAGGTAACCCTCATACCAATGGAGGGATCATACAACAACATCCAAATTAGAATTTCCAGGGTCAAAGAAATCACCAACAATATCAACATCAGAATTTCTAGCCTCCAAGAGGCAGAGGGAGAAGATCAAATGACAAATCGAGCATACAATGCTATTACTGCAAAAAGTATGGGCACTATGAATCTGAATGCAGGAAGAAGCAGGCAGATCAGCTCTTAGGCAGAGCACATGTGTCAAATCATACAGGAGACACCTCAAGAGGTATGTTTCTCTCATGCCACAA
>ML791632.1:672982-688743 GCA_009831015.1 Picea engelmannii | reverse complement strand
TTCATTTAAATTAATAGTAATAACGTTTTTCTTTTAATTTAGAATTAATATCTTCCTATATTATTATTCATACATTATCGTGAAAGATTTTCAATTTAGTAAGAGGGATTTTCATAAATCGGTCACATGTATGGATCTATTTCTTTTAACTCGATCCCATGCCTCTTTATTTCATTCTCAATTTAAATTGATCAGATCTGAGATTTTTTATTACCTCTTTATTGCATGTATTGGATCACTTAAGATCAATCAGGACAAAATCCAGATCCTATCTGGTTCAAAGTTCCTTACTGACAGAGAAAAAAATATTCCTCTGTGCGTTAAATTTCGCACAGAAGCACTTTAGGACCTCTACTCCATATGACCACAGGTGGTGGCTAAGCGCTAAGTCAAACGAGTGCTTAATCACTTATCAAGATCGACGATCGTGTTTTATTTGCACATTGAGATGGACGACTTTCTTATACTCTGAAACTTCGGAGATTCGAGACTCCATGATATTTATGCCTCTTGCTTAATTCCAATTATCCCCGGAGTGGTGAAGTTCTGCTCCACCATTGATCTTTTTCCTAGTCTCATCCAATGGTCCCGATAAAAAACGAGTTGTTTGTTGAACTTTGAATAATTTTGGATTTTAGATGATCGACGACTCCGACTTAATCTTAAGTTGAGATGGACGGTCCTCGTTCATTTCAAAATTGTGGGATTCTGAGATCCTTTCAGTAACTCAACTTCCTTTATCTCCCAAGTTCGTCAATGTTGGAGTTGACTATTGCCACACAACTCTGATTTGACGGTTGACAAGATTCCAAGGCTTCTACACTTCGAGAATCCAGGAATTTTGAGCTTTACCCTGTCCTTCAAATATCACTGAAGTACCGAATAGGTCCACCACCGTGGATCTTCTCCTAACTCAATTCGATAGTTTCTTTTTACTCTGGGACTTCGTGCCTTTGGCCCCCGCTTATCCTATCTTTCCACTATGTTTCATCAATGGTCGAGAATGATTCCGAAGTAGATCAACGGTTATATTTACTTCCTGATTCTACCCTTCAACGAGTAGTTGATACAAGAATCTTGGATATCCCCGAAGTTAGTAATCCCGGAGTGTCGTGGCTTGATGACATCACTGTTGATGTGGCATTGGTTGAGTGGATTCCACGTGTCACCTTAATTTGTGACTTTCGTATACCTAATGTGCCAACTAGACCATGACACTTGTCACTACCTAATTGTGCCACATGTCATATTTGTCTTCTGCCACATGTCTTCCTCCTGGATCATGGATCTAGACTGCTTGATCTAACGGTTCGTATTTCTCCCTAATTTCTTCCCTCGATTTGATGGTTGTTTGGATTTCGTTACTTCGGGGCTTCAACCTTTGGTATTCTTTGTTTTTTTTGAAATTCTTATAGCCGAAGTGGTTAGTGTTGGAGTTGACCACCTTCTTTCCTTTAGTGCGATATGATCAACGATTGGTGTTATTTCGTGACTTTGGGATTTCATAGATTCTTCCTTGTCTCCAGTAATCGTCAAAGTGGCGAAGTGACAAAACTTACGCTGTCCTTCCACTTGTCTTTGATCAACAGATGAGATTGCGACCTTGTTTCCACTAATGATCAGCTAATTGTGAACTCTCCCAAACTTCATTTGTATCTCTGATCAACAGTCACGATCACTTGAATTCCTTTTGCACAAGATTCCTCTATCCTAAGAACTCTGTTTTGGCTTCACTTGAATGCGCTAACTCCTCCTGAACTTTGATCTCATGACCTGCACTTTGTGGACATCAATGAAAATATCATACTATTGTGTCCAACATTGCATCTCGTCTAGGTTGCATTGCATAATAAACTCATTGTTTTGTAGTGCATCATTCATTATTTGAGTCACCCTTTCAACAAAGAAAGCCACCTCTTCTGATGTTGCATTTTATGTGTCATGAGTTTCCACCATACTAACTTCTGGCTCTTCTCCTTCAGGAATAAATGATGCAGGATGTCCCCCATCGCCTCTCCTCCTGATCATCAATGTTTTATCACAGGATGACACATGATTTGGCTCTGATACCACTGTAATGTTCCCAAGCAATTTCGCTAGGAACCTTGGGTTATTTTTTGATCTTGTTTGTGTTATTATTTAAGTGTTTATGCATTTTTTGTTTCATAAAGTTGCATTGGGTGGATTGTATTAAGTTTTTATAGAATATGGAGAAAAATGATATTTGAAGACTACAAGATATAAGAGAAAACACAATTAATTCTCAAATAACTTTAGATCCGACCTTTATTTAGATAATAAGTTGACCTCCATACATAAGATCTACAAATATGGAACAATATAGCAAGATAATGGACTCCGAGATGAGCATGCCCTCAAGATACAACAATATAGAGAGATAAGACCTCGTAGGCCTCCAACAACTAAATGATGGTCAATACAAGATCAATTTATTTACCTTGAAATATTGAAACCTTCATATTTGGTGTTGGTGCGCCCCCAACTGGCTGGAGAAGCTAAGAAATTTGGCTTCCTTGAAGATGGCCTCCAAACCCTTACAAAATGCTTCCAAACTGTAGATCAAGGAATATATAGTGCAAATGGAGAGAACCATCAATCAAATATTCATATATAGCCTTCCAACTCAATGTATCCTCATTGAATAGTGCACCCCTCTTCATAAATTCATCCCAAGGCCACAATAAAATAATAAACAGGAGAATCCTTCTATTAGAAGCTTAGAAAGGGCACTAGAGGCCTAAGAAACCCTCCCAGGAAGATATTTTCCTCATATTTCCCTTCTCCACCTCAAATCGAACTGATCTCCTTCAAACAATGTTCCCCACCTGCTGGAAACCCTCAGATCTTTGCCCTGCCTTCTTCTTGGATTGTAGAAATTAACTTGTAGCTGAATAGAATGGTGAGGGAGGAATATTTCATCTCCTTGGCCAAGATTGGACCAGGAGCAAAGGGATGTTTCACCTCCTTGCTAGTATCTAGGGTTTATTGACTCATAAACCCTCAAAACATAAGTTTCATAGCGCAATAATCTCTCAAGAGAAAATGTCATGAATGAGAAGTGAGGAGCCCTCCTCTCTCTTTTATACATCCATCTTCTAATTCTCAATTGAGTTGCTTTATTTTGTTTACTAAGGTTATTGTTTTATTTTCTCTTTAAGTCAAATAAACCTTTTTCGTCTTTCCTCATAGTCACTTTAATAAAATAGCATTAAGTCCTTAAGTGACACTTTAGTGCCTCCTAACCCCTTTTCACCCATTGGACTATAGTCTAGATGGGTGAATAGACTACTAAGTCCTCATTTGTTCGTGTCAAGGAGAGGGGAACATTACAGGCACCCAAAGTATCTAAAGGGGACTCTCTGATAGTTGATACGCTGAAGCCAAGTGAAACCACATAACACCAACTCAATTTCATCCAATAATCCTGCTCTCAGATCGACTTCGATCTATAACCATGACCACCTTCTATCCAAATTTTTTTCCCATGCTGGTTCACTTCCCACAAATATTCCAATTGTGTTACCGATAGAATCCATAATGGCTTCATTCCAGAACACCAACGAGAGATTGGGAAAAATTCCCCACACCTTCTCGGGAGAGACAACAGCTAGGTTTGGATCGTAGTTCATGACCCATTCCTTCAAAATGAGCCCCGATGACCCTTAGTTCCAGACTCAGCTGAATATTTTCTCCAAATCCTCCTTGTATTTGAACCTAAACAACATCCATCCTCACGAGAGTGTATGAAAGATAGGATAATATCCTAACAAATCTGTCCAGTTTGTATCTAGCCACACTACCAATGTAGAATCTCTCACCATTTTCCCATTGACCCTTCCCACAACTGTTATGCCCAATAGAGACGAGATATCTCTCATGGAGACGTCTTCTCCCTCTACCATCTACTATATCTCACACTTGACTTTCCAACACCTAGCCTTACGATTTTGAAAATTGGGAGTATCTTCACACCAAAAAAATGGATCTCTACACCAAACTCAGGAGTGATCTCTTCCATCCCCACAAAATTACCATTTGTGAGTGAGAATTCCTTTGCCTTGAATGACTCTTGAAATTCCTCCTTGGTTGCATGTGATCATATGCCCTAATTAACTGCATGTGAGGGGTGTCGATGATCACCTCTTGCACGAATTCCATTGAACACCGGGAGATTGGATCCTGAGAAGTGAGCCTGACCATTGAACAGATCAAGATACAGACTGACTTCATGACGCTTGTACTTTTGTTGGTTGAAGAATTACTCGTCACTGACAAAAATGTCCTCCTTAGGGTAGATACTTTCCACCTCGTAATCCACAACTTCTTCTTCCATTTAAGGTGATTCATATTAAGAGTAAAAACACACTAACTCTATGAATATACCTATCTGCCTCAACTCAAGGGGCTAGAAAACTAGGTTTTTCCAGTCATTTGGTCAACACAATTGTTGTTGTTGTTGTTGTTGTTGTTATTATTATTGTAATTTCAATCTTCCCTAAAATAAAAATATGGTTATTAAAAAATATATAAATCTTATTTATTTATTTTTTAAACTAAAGCAAGAAGATGATATATTGAAAGGGGTCATAAATGACTAGTAAAAGTTTAAAAAAATGTGTGATGTGTTACTTCAACAAATATTGCATCTCTCATATGCTATTATGAAATTTTGTTGATACTTAAGGCTATTATAAACCTACTATTAATGCAAGTAAACTTCTTATAAAACACGTCCAAAATACATATTACTTTATAATAAAAAAAAAAGGCTAAATGTAGACATGTTGTGTGACTTCTTCCTCCTAGTAAGTATGTTGGTCCACTTCCATTGCTTTCTTGGATTGGTGAATAGTCTCTTCCTGTTTAGCTTCCCCCTTTGAAATGTTGGAGGCACACTGATTTGAGGCTACAAACTGCGAATCCTTATGAGAAATCAGGACAAGGTTCCTCAACATGCAAAACTCTGCCTCAAGCTCCATTATTTTCTACCTTTTCTCTCCCAAAATATTCCTAATGCTTTTGTTCTGTGATTCACATTGTTTTTCATTATCATGGGCATAGAAATAGAATTGAGATCTATGCCATTTCTCTCCAAAATCTCCTTGTCTCTTCTTAGAATCCCATGGATTTTAAAGAGATCTCTAGGGTCAATTATAGCAAAAAGGACAGACATAAGAGTTGGGTCTAGATAATTTATACTAGTGTTGGAATAGAGTTGAACTAGACTTGCAAACCAACCTTTAGAATATTGTACACCAAATCTAGAAGGATTATGCACTTGAAATCGAAGATGATGGGTCACGAAACCGCGAAGCAGAACCCATGATTTAGGCTAAAATTATAAAGTATGAACCAAGAATAGAGCCAAGAAACAAGATTCTGAATAAACATGAACAAATATACTAGGAACCAACCATTGGATGACTTAAACCTAAAGATTGAATTGCTAACACTTCCAAAAGACACTACACCAATGCACAAAGTTTGTGGGTCAGGAATTGTCTTCCCTAGCCCAGACCTGTTGGAGAGAACATTGAAAGGCCGGATAAAACCCAAACATGTAGACCAAATCCAAACATACAAACCACATAGTCCTAGAGAAGACCTCCCACCGACTATGCCCTAAAATAAACAACCGAGATAATCGAGTACTTACATTTTCCAAATGCAAACCAAAATTCGAGCAAGGTATGAAACTTGAGCAAGCCAAAGCAAATTTCCCAAGCCCCTCCACACCAAGTAGACTATATAAGGTATCATATGTAATATAATATGAAAAACAAGAATATTCAACATATATCAATGGAACAACAAAATATTGAGAAGAGCAACACCAAAAATGATACGTTTATTCAAGAAAGCAATGTTCACTTGCCTCTTCGAGGGGGAAACCTCCAACAGAGAAGAGCTCTATTAAAATAATTCTCAAGAAAAGACTTATCATGCCTCCTACTCTTATTTATACTAATTCTATCTTCTAAAGAACCTTCTAGCGGAAGATCTTTCTATAAGCGAAAGCTTCTATTAGGTATTCTTACATTGACTTGTTCCCATTTATTAAATAGGACTTATAAACTAATTTCAGCCTTTATTACATCGAAAATATATTATTCTACCTATGTGAGGGGTTACGGAGGTTAGGTTCCTAACATTCCCCACCTCCCCCCTTGAAAAACAACCTTGTCCTCAAGGCTTGATATGAGGAAAATTTTTGCAGAATGGTGGCGGGCTCCCAAGTGGCATCTTCTAGAGTTGTATCCTTCCACTGCACTAACACTTCCTTGATGGTGCGCTGACGTAGACAACGCTCTCGTTGGTCCAAGACTTCTTGGGGATGCAACCAAATGGAATATTATTCATCCAACTTAGGGAGACTAGTTTGCATTTAGAAGTTAGTTCCAATCACCTTCTTAAAGCATGAGACATGAAAAACAAGATTGAGCTTAGAATCACTAGAAAGAGATAACTGGTAGGAAATTGTCCCTATGCGCTTCAGAATTGTATAAGGACCATAAAATTTGGGAGAAAGCTTCTGACAATGGTCAGATTTGAGTGAAGTATTCTTATAAGGTTGCAGACAATGAAACACTTGGTCCCCTTCAACAAATTGACGTTCAAAATGACCTTGATCGATTTGCTGCTTCATGCAATTTTGAGCCATCACCAAATTTTATTTGAGGGTATGGAGAATGGCCTCACGTACTGTAATATTTTTTTCAACCTCCTAAACCTTTGAGACACCTGGGATGTATGAGAGAATCGACAGGGGGCTTTTGTCCATATTCTGCTTCAAAAGGAGTCATGCAAGTAGCCGTATGGTAATATGTGTTGTACCACCATTCAACTAGTGGTAACCACTGAGCCCACTGATGTTGTCAGTAAGATGCAAAACACTTCAAATATGTTTCCAAACACTTTTTGACAATTTCAATTAGGCCATCAGTCTGGGGATGATAGGCGGTGCCGAGATGCAATTGGGTTCCCTGTAGCTTGAATAATTCTTGCCAAAAAATGTTGGTGAATGTGGGATCCCTGTCAACGACAATAGAATGAGGAATTCCATGAAGTTTGAAGATATTATCCATGAAAAATTTAGCCACTATGCATGCGGTGAAAGGATGTTGAAGAGAACATAAATGAACATATTTGGAAAGACAATCAACCACCACCATGATGATTGACTTATTGCTAGATTTAGGTAGGCCCACAATGAAATCCATAGAAATATCCCGCTAAATAAAAGGGGGAATTGGAAGGGGTTGTAGTGTGCATGGTTCTTTGAATGTTTCTCCCTTGTTGTGTTGACAAACATCACATTCAACCACAAAAGTGTGTATGTCCTGTTTCATACCATCCCAAAAGAAAGAACGTTTGAACCTTTCATAGGTTTTAGGATTTAATTTGTGACTATTTTCTTAAATATAGACAACCTTTGTAGCGAAGATCATTATTGTGCCAAGAGTACCCTGGAGATGTTGGAGAATGTTCTTGCAATTTTTGGATCAAGTGAGATATTTTGGGGTCTTACAACCATTCCTGGAAAGAAGCTTGGAGCCAATCTGGTACAATGAAGGAGAGGGAAAAGAAGGACCCTTATTCTTCACATTTTCAAGAAAGAGAATCAATGGCCACATTTTATTTTCCCTTCTTGTAAATTATCTCATAATCATATCCAAATATCTTGGTTACCCATTTTTTTTGCTCCGGTGAGGAAATTATTTGTTCCAAAAAATACTTGAGGTTGTGGTGATTAGTTTTAATCTGGAAGCGTTGGTCCAATATATAAGGACGTCAGAGATCCACGACATGCAGAATAGCCAACATTTCCTTTTCATAGATTTATTGGCCCAAATTTTTGTCTGAAATTTGTTTGCTAGTGAAGGCCAAAGGCTGACCATCTTGCATGAGGACTGCCCCAATTCCTTTTCCTGACACATCACATTTCAAGAAAAAAGTCTTGGTAAAATATGGGAGTGCCAGGATAAGCGTTGTGCACATAGCCTCTTTCAAGGCATGGAAGGAGTGATCAGTTTTTGGATTCCAAGTGAAGTCATTCTTTTTAAGGAGAGGAGTGAGAGGTGCTGCAATTTTTCCATAATTCTTAAAAAACTTGTGATAATAACTTGTTAAAACCAACAAGCCACACAAGCTCTTAAGAGTTTTAGGGTGAGACCAATCCAACATAGCTTCAATTTATTTTGGATCCACCCTTACACCATCCTTGCCAACAATATGACCCATGTACTCCACTTTTGAGGCTCCAAAGGCACATTTAGATTGTTTGAGGAAAAGTTGGTGTTGAGAGAGTAGATGGAGAACTTAATCCACATGGGCGAGATGGGATTTCCAAGTTTTACTATAGATGAGAATATCATCAAAGAAAACTAAGACACAATGACATAGAAAAGGATGGAAGACATGATTCATGAGACTTTGGAAAGTGGAAGGGGCATTACACATGGAAAAGGGCATGACCAAGAACTCATAGTGACGCTCATGAGTTCTAAAGGAAGTCTTGGGAATGTATTCTTATTTCATATGGATTTGGTGGTAGCGAGAACAAATATAAAGTTTAGTAAAGTACCGAGCACCACTCAATTCATCCAAGAGATCATCAATGAAAGGAATGAGAAACTTGTCTTTGATGGTAAGGTTATCGAGGGTGCAAAATTATGGACACATGCACCAAGTACCTTATTTCGTGAGTACCATGACCACAGGAGAAGAATAAGGGTTAGTAATAGGATGGATAACACCCTATTCGAGCAATTCTTGAACAATTTTCTCAATTTCATTCTTCTGGGCAAAGTGATGACGATAAGGGAAAACATCAGGAGGAAGACTGCCGAGGATAAGAGGAATGGCATGATCATGAACACCATTGGAAGGGGGAAGTCCCTAGGGAGTGGAAACAACTGATTGGTGTTTGTATATGATAGATTGGAGGTCACGATGCAATGAGGGTGTCTCAACTGCTTGAATGGAATGGAGTTGGGAAATAATACCCGAATGACCTTTTTTGAGAAGATTTTCCATTCGATGGGAACTGGTGATATCAGGGTTACCTATTGTGGTTCCTTGGAACTGATATTATTGTCCCTCATGTTGGAATTACATGGTTAATTTCTTAAAATCCATGAGAATGGGGCCCAGAGTGCATAACCATTCAACACCTATCACAATGTCACAACCGCCCATGTCTATAGCAAACATACAATATTTTAGTTTATACTGATCAATTTGGAGCTGGACATTTTCACAACATCCTTCAAATTTCAGGGACCCTCCATTGGCAATCATGATTTGAAAATTATTGACGACACAGATTTAACAGTTGACTTCTTGGGCAATGCGACGATGAACAAAATTATGGGTGCTACCACTGTCAACAAGGATGATGACTTTCTGATTCTTAATGTAACCAATTAACTTGAGGGTCTGGGAATGAGAGAATCCAGTGAGGTCATTTAGTGAAATCACCGGTTCAACTTCTGGTGGATCAGAGGGTGGAGTCAAATCAACTGGGGGTGGTAGCTCCTCCACAGGGGGAACAACCGCCTCCTCTTCATATACATCCTCATTCGTGGCCATACACATATTTTGTTTCTTACACTTGTGCTTTGGAAAATATTTGTCATCAAAATTATAGCAAAGACCCTTGAGTTGGTGTTCAACCATTTCTAACCGGGTTAATTTATGGATCTTGAGGGGGTTTGCAGGAGGGGTAGGATTGGTGGGTTTAGGGCAAGGAAGAAAATATGGTTTTTTGGTCTGGGAGGAGACAACCTGTTGGGATTCCTTGTCTCGTTGAGTAGCTTCCAACCAAGTTTGGGGGTAGGCTATGAGAATGTGGGCACAAATTTCATCTTTCATACCACTGATAAAACACTCCTGGAACAAGGCATATGGAATGCCCTTCGTTCTAAAAGCCAAGTGATCAAAGGCTGCAATAAAGTCTTCCACTATCCCAGACTGCTTCAACTTGGTCAATCGACCTAAATGATGGGTGTCTAAGTCAAAGAGGTCATAAATATCTGCAACAGACTGTGTCCAAGCCACATACCCTTAGCATGCCTTTCGATGCCATTGCCACCATTGCCAGTGTTCCATATCCAAATGTAGGATACCATAACGAAGCTTGGCTAAATCATCATTAATTCCATGCAAAGAGAAATAATGTTCCATTTGAGTGACCCAGTTTGTGGGATCCGAACCATCAATTTTTTTCACCTCAATTCTGGGAAGGCGAAGGTCTTGAGGAAGGTGGGTGGAATGAGGACCTTGGTAATGGGAAGATTTATTGTCTTCCTAATAGGAAGGTTGTTCAAAAGATGTAGGGTTTACATAACTGCTCATCAATTGGGTGAGTGTGTCTTTGATGTTTTTGATGTGGGCACCTTGGTCTTGGAGGGTCTGAACAAAGGAATTGAGCCTACCAAGGCTGGAATTGATAGTCTAGATGTCCTTATTATGGAGATTGTCAACAATTAAGGTATTGATTTCTTGGGCACGGGTGGTGGCCATTTGAACAGAGGAAAAAATAGGTAGATAGGGCCGAACTAAAAATATTACAGGTGAGGGGTATCACGACAGACGGGGAAAAGAGAGGAATGCAAAGGCATATGTGTCAAATAAGGGTGTCGAGAGGGGTGGGTGGGACCATAGAGAAAAATGGTGATAGGTGATAAGTATCATGATGATTAGGGAGAAAAGGGGAATCCATTGGGATAGGGCCCAAATAAGGGTGTCGATAAAGGGGGTTGGGTCCACGAAAAAAATTGTCTTAAAAATGATAGGTACCATGATAATCAAGGCAAAGAGGGGAATCCAATGGAATAGGTCCCAAATAAGGGTGCCGAGAGGAATGCTATACTTTTTTTTTTACTCCTTGAAACCTATACTCTAATTTGAATAATACTGTAGTGATGAAATGCCAAAATTATTAACAAGAAGAAATATGTAGTAATTTCGCAACCCGAATGCAGGAGGCAAGGTTGCACAACAATAGATCTTGCATGTTCCTTTTCTTTTTTGTTTCCGTCCCAAGGGTTAGGGTGTTAAGGATTTCTACAGATAAGGGTTTGCCTTGTGTTATAGCTCTCTGATATGCATGCGGTGTCGAACAATAATACTCGGCCCAATATCTAAGGGCACCAACTAAGGAGGCTAGACCGTACCCTTAGCTATACTACCCGATTACCCAAGCACTAGAGAGTATCTTCCCGAGTGTTGTTCTCAGTGGCACTATAACAATAAGGCGGTTGATTGGTTTATCTATGGAGGGATTCAAGAGATCTAGGTCAATTTGTATACAGGTGTTGTCTGATGCGTTACCACTCGAAGGGGTACCAACAAGGGTTACAAGGGTGGCCAACAATGTGCACTTAAGAACCACTTGTAGTTCCTGTGTGTATGTTTCCTTAACTGCGTATTTATGCATTGAATGACAAATCTCTGTAGTTTTAAGATGTCGGAACACGTCTCTACCCTAAGAAAAAATAACCCACAATTTCTGCCAAGGAAAGTGCTCTGATACCACTTGTAAGGTACTAGATGTAATATAATATGCAAAAAAAAGAATATTCAACAGATATCAATGGAACAACAAAATATTGAGAAGAACAACACCAAAAATAATACCTTTATTCAAGAAAGCAATGTTCACTTGCCTCTTCGAGGGGGAAACCTCCAGCAGAGCAGAGCTCTATTACAATAATTCTCAAGACAAGACTTCTCATGCCTCCTACTCTTATTTATACTAATTCTATCTTCTAAAGAACCTTCTAGCGGAAGATCTTTCTAGAAGTGAAAGCTTTTATTAGTTCTTCTTACATTGACTTGTTCCCATTTATTAAATAGGCCTTATAAACTAATGTCAGCCTTTATTACATCAAAAATATATTATTCTATCTATGTAAGGGGTTATGGAGGTTAGGTCCCTAATAGACTAGGTGACCAACACAAACCTAAAAACTGACAGAAAACCCAAAAGACATCAAAACAAAACCACATTCCCTATTGGGGTAGTTCTAATATAATCCCACCTCACATGTTGAAGTTAATTGCTGAAGGAATATAACGCATGACAAATGTAAATGCTCGCATGCCATATCCCATGGATTTTGTCCTTTTGGCTTGCTCCAATGCATATGAATCCAAACCATTCGTGTGGCATTCCATCTGCTCCATAAATGCTAAACGACATGTGTCATAAGTTTGGGAAAGCATAAACTTAGGGATAGGGATAGAGTAAGATTCCCCATTTTATTTTTTATTTTTTATCATTGTTCTTTGTGGTACATGAGTGGTCTCATTCACTAAGCAATTTGTGGTCCTGTTGTGCTATCCTAAAACATGATAAAATGAAATCTTTTTTAAGGACATAAAAACTTTGATAATTTGAAAGATGATGGAAATCAATCTCATATCTATTGAAATGGATTAAATAATCAAGAATTTGATAATAATTCTTGAATTACCAATTATGATTAATAATTTCAATTTATATTTTTAAAATATTAATTAAATATTTTTATAAAAAATTATTAAAAAATATAATAATTTAATTTACAACCATTATAAGAAGAATATGCAAATATAATACCTTAACATACCACCAAGTCATCTTTTCGCTAACCATGCAAATTCCTCATGTCATTCTTAATTCTTCTCTTTTTATGAATATAAATTTCTTTTTATGAATATAAATTGAAGGGGAAGGATATAATTAAAATATTTTCTTTCATTTCATTTAATATCGATGTCAATGGTGAAAATGGGCTAACGAAACTTAATAAAGAAGATATTAAAAAAACATAATTTAAAAGATGAGATAATTTATCTAATTTTGGCTTGGGAATGAATTAGATAGATACATAGATTTTATTAAATTAACTACATCAAATAATTAACTTTTTCAATATTAAATTAAAAAAAAAATTAAATTAAAATAAATAGAATAAGAATTAAAATAATTTATAAGTTATATAATTTTAAATTTCAAATTATATAGTCTTTAAGGTGAGGTGTAGGAAAGTTGGTGGTATTCCATGTTTTGAAGTCTCTGGTTCCAAACCTCTATTGTGATTCACAAATAGGCCTTGCCTTTCCCATTTAGTAGGGTATTTTTTTTAAAGTAAAGTTTGTGAAAGAAATATTGTGTATTATTATTAATAATTTTTTATTTTTTATTTTAATTTTTACATAAGGGAAACCAAATAATAAACATGTTTACATCATAATTAATTAATTATTATATTATTAAAAAGTGTTATTCTGTTAAAATTATTTCGAATAAAAATACAAAATTTGTTATAGTTTTTAGAATCAAATTTACTACCTAAAAAAATATTAAATAAATAATTGAGAAATCATCATAGATGTCATGATGTATATGTAAAGTATATAACACAATGTAAATAAAATGATTATATGTACAATAATAACACTGGTACATTATTTAACAATCATAATGACGACGATGATGACATGATCATGGTTAATGTTCACAAAAACCTTCAAATCTAAAAAAAAACATGATAAATATTAATTATTTGTTTAAATCATTAATCTAACAAAGATTTAAGTCAATATAATTTTTCATAATTTAAAAACAAAGGAAGTATTAATTAATAATTTAAATAATTAATTTAACAAACATTTATGTTAGCAATCATTTTCACTGTTAAATTTTCATAATTTAAAAACAAAAAAATATTAATTAATTATTTAAATAATTAATTTAACAAACATTTACGTTAGCAATCATTTTCACTGTTTGCTTTAGAAAACGAATGTTTTTTTAATAATATTTATATGAATTATATTTTTGAAAACCATACGTCATAGAAGTGAGAAAGGTGAGAAAGGGTCACTATCAAACATTATTTTTGAAATGAGCATTATAAGTATCAATGATTCATTTAAATAATTAAACTAACAAAGATTTATATGTATCACTGATTTATTTAAACAATTAATCCAACAAAGATTTATTTAAATAATTAATCCAACAAAGATTTACGACAATAATCATTTTTATTGTTTGCTAAAAAAAACTTGAAAACAAATCTTTTTAATAATATATCGAAAACATAGAAGTAGGAAATGGTTGTTCGACAACATATGTATTCCAGTAGAGGACGAACACATTCAATAACCACTCACATAACCAGATCAAAGATCAACACAACGATATTTTTATGTGGTAAAAGCTCTATAGGGAAACATCCACAACCCCAACCAACGTGACCACTTGGAGCAGTTTATTAATGCAAAGAAAAAGATTACAGAGAGATTTTACAATAGCGTTTCTCACAATCGATCATCGGCAAATGACCCTCCATGCTCTTTAAATAGAGATCATGGACCAATCGGGTGTTAAGCCACGGATCAATGACCGTTAAGATCGAGGAGAGTATGAACTGACGGATCACTCTATGTTGGGAACATATTGTGACTGTCGGATTTCCTAACTACAAATGCATACTAATGCATACTAAAGAAACATACTAAGAAACACACTTTCACCTAACGACACATTAGACCAAGTAGATCTTAACTAACTCCTAAGTGTCTAAATATCCTAACATCCCCCCTTAAGAACAACTTAGGATAGGATTGAAGGATTTACAATAGTGACACAATAGGAGAAGGGAGGAGGCATTAGAGCCTATCCCCCCTTAATGACAACTTTTTGAACTCCTAACATAGATTGAAGTTTGGAAAACTTCGCTTCTGTAAGAGACTTTGTGAAAATGTTTGCAACTTGATCCTCTGTAGGGAAAAAGAGCACTTCAATAACTTGATCATGAATGAGCTTTCTGATGAAGTGCATGTGTAGCTCGATGTGTTTGCTACGCTGATGTTGAACTAGGTCTTTGGCGAGCTTGATGGAACTCTGATTGTCACACCAAAGGCTGGTCGGATGTTAGTGCTGGAATCTAAACTCTGAAAGGATCTGTCGAAGCCATAGAGCTTCCTGACTTGCATTTACCACTGCTCGGTACTCTCCTTCTGCTGAAGAAAGTGCAATAACTTGTTGTTTCTTACATGCCCAAGTGACAGGTCCTGAACCAAGGCTGAAAACATAACCTGCAGTATACTTCTGATCATCAGAGTCACCGACCCAATCTGAATCAGTGAAACCAACCAATAAAGGAGTCCCCCCTGAACTGTAATGTATCCCGAACTGAACTGTACCACGAACATAGTGAAGTATCCTTTTAGCTGCTTTCCAATGGATTTCATGGGGTGTTTGCATATATCGGGAAACAAGACCAACATCAAAGGAAAGATCAGGATGGGTATGAGTCAAGTATAAGAGGCTACCAACTAACTGACGGTACAGGGTGGCATCAACTTCAAGAGAAGTACAGGTGGCAGAAAGCTTGACTCTAGACTGGAAGGGAGAAGGGGTTGGTTTACAATCGTCCATGTGAAAGCGACGAAGAAGGTCACAAGCATACTTATACCAGGAAAGAAAAAATCCTTCATTGGTTTGCAAAACTTGGAGGCCAAGGAAATAGTGCAAAAAGCCTAAGTCTGTCATTTGAAATTTCTTCTTAAGGATGGTTTTCACATGGTTTAAAAGTTTTGGGTCACTACCAGTAAGGATAAGGTCATCAACATAAAGGACAAAGGTTATGAGATGGCTTCCTACTTTCTTGGTATAGACATTAGGATCAGAATGGCATCTAGAGAATCTAGTGGCAATAAGAAAGCTGTCCATTTTGGCATAC
>ML791632.1:654154-672733 GCA_009831015.1 Picea engelmannii | reverse complement strand
ATAAGAAAGCTGTCCATTTTGGCATACCAAGCTCGGGGAGCTTGCTTGAGACCATAAAGAGATTTCTTGAGGCAACAAACAAGGCTAGAGTCATTCTGGACATATCCAGGAGGTTGTTCCATGTAGATTTCTTCTTTCAAATCACCATGCAAGAAAGAAGATTTAACATCCATATGATGGACCTCCCATTTATGTGAGGCGGTAAGGGAAAGAACAAGGCAGATGGAATTCATTTTGGCTACAGGGGAAAATGTTTCATTATAGTCAATTCCTTCAACTTGGGAAAATCCTTTGGCAACTAACCGAGCCTTGTGTCTTTCAACACTTCCATCTGATGCATACTTAGTTTTGTAGACCCATTTACATCTTACAAGTTTTCTTCCTTTTGAAAGAGGTACAAGTTCCCAAGTATTGTTTGCCATTAAAGAGCGATACTCTTCATTCATTATTGTATCCCAATCTGGATGACCTGAAGCTTTTGCAAATGTCTCTAGATCATGAGTTTCTGAAACTTGAGCCAAAAGAGAAGAGGCTCGCTGGAACTGTGAACGTGTTCGACGTTGATCTAAAGGATCACCGACAAGATCACCAACTGCTTCTCATGTTGAACGGACCCATCTAGGAAGCGGTGGAGATGGTTCTAGTTCAGGTTCAAAGGACTCATTTGGAGGGGGGTGAGCAGGTGGAGATGGATTTTCATCCTCACTGTCATCATCTGAAGAATAAACCATATCATAAGAAGGCACAAACGCCGAAGATGGCTCACAGGACGAAGAAGGCACAATCGTTGAATTAGGCTCGCAGGCCAAGAGATTTTCCTCAAATTTAACATCTCTTCTAATAATAATGTCATTACAATGTGATTGAAGAAGTCTGTAACCTTTGACATCAGAATAACCAACAAATATACACTTCTCACTTTTAGGTTGCAATTCTTTCCTTTTCTCATCAGGAATGTGAGCCCATGCTATATTGCCAAATACACGGAAGTGACTTACATCTAGTTTAATTTTAGTCCAAGCTTCTTCCGGTGTTATATTTTTAAGAGCCTTTGTGGGAATGCGATTTACTATGTAATCTACACAGTTGATGGCTTCCACCCAATACTTTAGACTTAATCCCTTAGATTGGATCATACAATAAGCCATTTCTTTTAATGTGTGGTTCTTTCTCCAAGCGACACCATTTTGTTGTGGTGTATATGGAACAGTGTGTTGCATTTGGATTCCCTGTATAGTGCAGTAGCTTGTAAAATTATTGTTCACATATTCGCCTCCATTATCTGTTCTTAACCTTTGAATTTGATGTCCAGATTGCTTTTCTACAAGGGCCTTGTAGGCCAAAAACTTGTCAAAAACTCCACTCTTGAGTTTTAAGAAGTAAACCCAAGTACGTCTGGAAAAGTCATCAATGAAAGTTAAGAAATACTTGCACCCAGAAAAAGAAGGAGAAGAAAGTGGACCACACAAATCACTGTGAACAAGCTACAAAGGACTCGAGGCATGTCAAGAGGCACGTTTGTCAAAACTGTCCCGATGATGTTTGTCGAGAACACAACCGGCACAAACACCATCTCTACATGAAACAAGAGGAAGACCAGTCACCATCTGTTGATTACATAGTTGCTGCAATGAGCGATAGTTTAAATGACCAAACCACTCATGCCAAAGTTTGCTCAAGTCATCTCTATGAGCAACAAAAACTGATGAAAAAGCTGATGACCCAAAGTTGTCAAACTTGTACAACCTGGTAATATCATCAACAATTCCAGTTGCAAGAACATGCTTAGGATATTTTAGATCCTTGATTACAACTTGGTGAGGTGAAAATTCAACGGTTTTACCTTCACCTGAATGAGTGATTTGATATATTGATAGAAGGTTACAAGAAAGACTTGGAACACATAATACATCATTGAAATGACCATTATCTACTTGAACTGTTCTAGATTTTACAACACTAAGAGATCTATCATCACCAACAAATATTTTCTTGGTGTTACATTCATTTAGAGCAGAAAATATGGCTTTATCCTTAGCCATATGATAAGGTGCTCCTGAATCAATAAGCCACTCATTAGAAGAAGAAGTAGTAGTAGCATTTGAATTGAAGGAGAAACCAGAAGCAGAAAGTGCATGTCCGTGAGAAGAAGAAGTAGAATCAATACCGATGTTGTGCTTCTTCATTATTGCTTCTAAAGCTGCCATCTTCTTGAAACATTTGGACTTATCATGACCATGTTTATCACAAAAGTTGAAATGTCTGTTAGTATTCTTACTTTTATATTTTTCTCCTTTGTCACCAGTAGGAGCTGAAGTTTTCTGAGTAGGTTTGGGACCCTTATGTTGTTTGTTGTTGTAGCAAGGATGTTGCTTCTTGGGATACTTGGGTTTATCTTTCTGCTGGGCAACTAAGGTTTTGTTGGAGGGACCTACAGTGTTGATCACTCCAAATTGTACAAGCTTATCTTCCTCTCGAATCAAAGAAGCACAAAAGGAATCAAGAGTGGGTTTTTCATAAACTTTTTTCCCTAGAGCCTCTCTCATGGCATAAAAGGTAGATACAAACACAGAATATGCACTACCTAGCTTAGAAAGAATAAGATAGATGCAACATTCTTCCTCCATCTTTATCTTACATTCTTCACATAAAATTCTGAGTGTTTTAAACCTAGATAGATAGTCTCCAAGGAAAGAAAAATCATTTGGACTCAAGGTCAGTATTTGATTTTCTAACTGTTGTGTTCGAATAATATTGAGTTTACCAAACACAAATTCAATCGTGTTCCAAGCTTCTTTGGGGTCATCAATATCTTGAAGGTGGTACCGTAAATCAGGAGAGATGGACATTCTGATTAGTCCACGTGCTTCGTCAGTCCTATTATCCCACTTGGATTTCTTATCAACATTAGTGGGTGCTTTTTCCTTTCCCAAGGTAATCCGGTACACGCCTTTACTTCTTAATAAATCTTCCATATGAGTTTTCCATTGGAAGTAGTTGTTGCTGGTAAGCAAGACAGTACTTGTAGAAGCCATATTAAATATGCAGATAATGTTGATTTAAAAACTGAAACTGATGATCTGGATGGAAAGAGCTTGAAAAGTTATGCGATTTAAAAAAAAACGGCACTGAAAACAGACTTCTGATGTGAGAGTTATGCCCTTTTAAAAAAAAAGCATAAACGGTAACCAAATGACCACGTGATTGTGTAAGTTGCTTTATGAAGTGACTCGCTTTTATAAAGAGAAGTGGGGATCACTTTTACAATGAAGTTACTTTATAACAGAAAAGCTGCATGCAAAATAAATAACTCTAAAATAAAATATTAAAGCTACTTATAGTGATTCACTTTCATACTTGAAGTGAAATACACTTTACAATTTTAGCATGAACTTTTTCAAAAAATGTAACAAAAGAGAGATTGAACTCATGACCTCTTACTTAATAAGACAAATTTTAACCAAATGATCTAGCAAAACATATTGTAATGTTTAGAAGGAGGATTGTTGTTGTTGTTGTTGTTGTTGAAGACGGACTTGGAGAGTGTGCTAAAAAAAAACTATTTTCACACAAGAAAAAAAATTCACTTCTCGATGAAAACAAGGGTTAGATCTTGGTTAGCTTACCCGGAAGATGCACCTTTTCCTATTTGTTTCTGATTTTCCGAGATCGCATAGGGCACGGGGCAAAGAGCATACGCAGATCTAAAAGAGTAGCAACCCAGAAATAAATAAAACAAAACCGAAATAAAACCAAAATACTACTCTGTAAATTTTTAAAAAAATGCATATTCAAGCTTTATACCTCCAGATCTGACTGTAATGGCCGTATCTTGGGAAAACTGAAACCTTTTCGAGTGAAACGAAAAGTGTTCCTAATTGAAACAAGCGCTCAGGACGCAATGGAACAGTCCTCTCACCCTATAAATGTTCGAAAATGGTAGAAAGTGGAGATGAGACAACTCGGCTTCACGATCTCGATCTACAATAGGAGCGAGTCTTCAAACCGGCTCTGATACCATGTTCGACAACACAGGTATTCCAACATAGGATGAACACCTTCAATAACCACTCACATAACCAGATCAAAGATCAACAAACCAATGTTTTCACATGGTAAAACCTCTACAGGGAAACATCCACGGCCCCAGCCAACGCGGCCACTTGGAGCAGTTTATTAATGCAAAGAAAAAGATTACAGAGAGATTTTACAATAGAGTTTCTCACAATTGATCATCGACAAATGACCCTCCATGCTCTTTAAATAGAGATCATGGACCAATCGGGTGTTAAGCCACAGATCAATGGCCGTTAAGATCGAGGAGAGTATGAACCGTCGGATCACTCTATGTCGAGAACATATCGTGACCATCGAATTTCCTAACTACAAATGCATACTAAAGAAACACACTTTTACCTAACGACACATTAGACCAAGTAGATCTTAACTAACTCCTAAGTGTCTAAATATCCTAACAATGGTAACAATTTCACATTATTTTTTAAAGCCAAAAACCATAGATGTGAGGACTGCATTATTTTTGAAAAAAAAACACTTGAAAATGAATCTTTTTAATAATATTTAAAGAACATAGAAGTGGGAAATGGTAACCATTTCACATTATTTTTGAAAGCCAAAAGCCATCGACGTGAGAACTGCATTATTTTTGGAAACCAAAGGTCATAAAGTGAGAAATGGGTTACTTATGATCAATAATTAATTAATTAAAAATATTATTAATAAAAAATATAAAAAATTAATATTGGAAAAGAGAATATTAAAATGTAATATTGGAAAAAAAATATTAAAATGTATAATTGAAAAAGAAAATATCAAAATGAATTGGATAGATAAAGTTAAAAAACAAAATTTAGTGAAAAACCTTTCTAATGGTTAAGAACATGTGTTTACTGCTAAGAGGTCACAAGTTCAAATCTAGAGGGGGGTAGGGTATGTATACTTCCGTAGACTTTATCAATGAAATCCTTAGGCGAAGGGGGTCTCATACACCAATTTGGTGTCTAGCTTAGCCTTACCTTAAAAATATATTATTATTATTATTATTTTTATTATTATTATAAATAGAAATAAATAAAATGAAATTTAATGTTCATAACATAAAAAATAAAAATAAAAAACAAATATTTTGATAGAGGAAAATAATGACATTATCCACATCGTCTTTTCTTGAATTTGTATTCTTTTTCCAAAAACATTCTTTTTTCTTCAACTTTACTTTATCATTTGCTTCCTACAACCAACAAAAAAATATGAGTACAATCTCCATAATAATTGAAAAATATTAAACAACTTACAATGAATCAATAATTGACCTATCTTATCACTGCTCTTCTTAATACATCTTGTTAAATCAAAACACACTATTCACCAAAATAGACATGATAAAAATTCCATATTTCCCATAATAATATGCATCCACAATCCCTACTTTCTAGACACAATTTTGAAACTTTGATTTACTCAATAAAAAAAATTAGCATTGTACGGACAATGTGTGGCTTTGATTCATAGGTAACACTATTATCAGTATGCTTGTACTTAACAAATAAAACTTACATCAAAGTGGAATATGGGGAGGTTATCCTCAAACCTGCAATTTCAGATATTTCCTCAAATATATATCAAACATTTTAAAGTGGATGTCATATAAACATACACACTACTTGCAAACATTCATTCTTACAGAAAAACCAACACACACACATATATTCTCTCAATGGTTACGTAATTGATAATTTCACATTTGTGCTTTAGAAATTGAATTCACCCATATGGTACCTTATCTACGGATTATAATTTAGTCAGGCAATTATTTTTAAACCAATGTGGTTTGTGCTGAGAGAAGGTATGATTGGTAATTTTGTGTAAACCTATTAAGAATCATATTAATGGAAACTAGAATCACATAAGCTTGTAGTGTGGTTATTATCTAACAATTTAAAGATGAGAAATGATGTCTTATTTAATTTTTTAGGAAGTTTCTTATCTTTTATATTAGTTGTCTTGTTCTTTTACATTAGGTACTTAGTTATAGTTATATTTTTTATGGGGAAAAACTAACTTTTATAAGGAGGATAGGATAGGCCGTATTGCCTTTAATATTAAGAATATAAATTATTAAATGCTTCTCAATCTTCTTGATTTTCCACCATGATTATCTAAAGATGTGACAACCTCAAACTTCACATCCATATAAGATAGCAAGAGTGACAAGCTCACTCTCAAAGATGAGTTTCTCTTTTTCCCATAGCAAAAAATTCATCAAATTATAATGGTTTTCAAGACTGAAATAAACTTTTCACCTTACATTAATCCTTTTCTTAATGCTGCAGTGTCATATAAGCTTATGAGAAAGGTCTTATGAGTTAACTTCTTATAAGTGGCTATTGTCATACAATATATATATATATATATATATATATATATATATATATATATATAAGAGTGATAGGTGTTGCTCCTATCACTATGTGGCTAGTGAGAGTTTGCTCTTATTTTAGCAATGTTGATTTTCTTCTTTGAGGTTCTCAAAAGTGAGAGGTACTTTTGATCTTCTAAATTAAGGTTGACCACCTCCTTATAGTATCTTAATTTTCTTTTATCCATAATTCTTTATCAAACCACGTATTATCCTTAAATTTAGAAGTGATAAAATTTGTAATATTATAGGTATTCACGATGACTTTTTCTTGTATTCCCCAATGATTTAGCCAAGAGATTGAAGCAATTTTGGGGAGCCTCTTGTCATCGAGGTTGTTTACCTTTACCTTGTTCTTGTAAGTTAGATATTTAATCATAGCAATGATCTCAATGGAGGAAATACTTGCTTCTATGAGGATGATAGGATATGGTGTATTTCCCTTAGTTTTGAGATTATAAGTAATAAAATTATTTTGAATTTGTTCTATCTTTCTCCATGATTCTCAAATATACTACAACCCCAAACTTCACATCCATATAAGATAACCATAGTAACTAGAGCATGGAAGAGGAGTTTTTTTAATCCCAAAGTCAAAGGTCCATTTATTTACAATTGTTTTAAAGTCCCAAACATATAGTAGGTAATCCTTTTGGATTTAATTATCATAACCTTTGTTTTGTCACTGTTCATAGTCATGCCCATGCTAGAGTAGAATTCCTTGAGGATTATTAGTTGCTTACCTAGGTTATATGGACTCTTAGTCATAAGAACAATATCATCAACATGAAGAAGAATGATGATGGCTATACTAGTGAGAGTAACGTGAACACAACTTGCATCCTCCAAACAATATTCTAACTTACCTACCAAAAAAGATAAAGAATAGGGGATAATCTTGCTTCACAGGTTAGTCCTAAGCAAACACTAAACACAATGCCAATTTTTTTTTTTAAATCAACAAAACAACAATATCTCTAATTAATTTATATCTTTCTTATTAGTCCCTGCCTCCGGCTAGGGACTATAGAATTCACCTCGCAATCAACGAGAGTTGAGCGCATATTACATGGTGTGTTATGTGGTATTAGTTGGTATATTTTGTAACATCTTTAAATTATATCATAGGTTTTTATGCATATATTTATTATTTCAATTTTTTTTCCAAAAATTCAAACATTTTCCTATTTTCCTATTTTTTTGGATTGAATTTTTGATTGGTTAAAATCATTTGGATGTGACATAATTTGCCTCGTGTATGCATTTCTTTTAAATTATTATTTTTAATTAAAAATTATTTTATAAAACAAATTTAAATCATTGGTTGACTCTGCAGTCTAGGTCACTGACTTTGCAGTGTAAGTCAGTGCATCCTCCAGAAGCTGCAGTGGACGCATGCCAAGAAGTTGCAGTCGATGCTTTCTCTTGTGGATATATGCATGCATTCAAGACACTCCAGTTGATGCTTGCTCTTGGTGATCCCCTGCCAACCAGGTAAAGGGTCATCCCTAAATCATAACCAACATCCTTCTTCTAACACCATAACATTTTTTTGATACAGTGCCTTTGAATTTTTCTTGTTTGAAGGTCCGAGGAGGACTATACAGTAGAGTATTTATTTTCTAATCCCACTTATGGAGTAGTTACATCCATCCTTACTGCATCAACAACCACCCACAAGATGGCCAATCGGGGGAAGTTACCACCCAATGTTGAATTCAGTGGTCGTAGCACCCACAAGAAAGGCTTCCCACTAGCCTCTAGACCCAACGCAAGTTCAGTCACCTGCACCAGAGAAACCACTCCACAATCTCGACATCCCGTGGACTCTAGATTTTTCCTCTTTCGGGGAGATCAACCAGTGGATCGACTGCCTAGAACAGCCTGCCACCGACGCCTTCGCCTCTCCTCCTGCCTCCGATGTTGAAGTTCTCCAGGTATTAGACACATTTAGGCTCAAGCTCTGTGAATGTGTTAAGGAGAACCCCATCTTCCAACAATCACATGAACTCTATGTGATGGCAGAGCTGTGCATGTGAAGCACATTGGCGACCTCTAGAAGAGGGTCTTCCTCGTCCCAGAATTGGGCCTCAACGCACAGCCACAAATATTGCATTTTTCTATGTAGTTGAATGAATGTGCAATTGCAGATTTGTACTTCCTCTCCTCACAAAAATACTTAATAATGCCTCATAAGATCTGTTGAAAGCCTTTCCAAGGAATTTTGTTTTCATTTGCAAGCATTAACAATGCCAGTTGCAGTTAACTTCTTCATAAGAACCGTTGAAAGCCTTTCCAATGCCTTTTATTTTCATTTGCAAGCATTAACAATTTCAGTTGCAGTTAACAAGCATTTGATCCTTTGAGTGTTGAGACATTAAATCTAATAGTGACCCAACAACATAAAGAATAGAAAGCATGCAAATGAAAATAACACTTTCCAGAGAAGAACTTGAACTTGCTGATATACTTTCCAGAGAAGAAGTATATCTTGGTTAGTCTTCTCACACATCTGCAAATATATGAGTCTCAGATTGTAGAACTAGAACAAACAATGATAAAGCCATGAAATCGAAATTGGGAACAATTAAATTACCTGTCTAGAAACGTTCTTTCCGTAGTGGGGTTTTCGGAAGAGGGAATAGGTATATTCCCATAAATACAGGGGATCAATTATTTTAAAGAGCAGTGTCTTTCAGCTGAGATATATGTTGTTTCAATGATGTTTTTTTGTAATGTATTTAGTTTCACTTGCCACAAAATCTTTGGTCGACAGATTTTCTCTTTTGAATTCTTTAGTTATCCATGTTGAAAAGGGTGATTATTTTTTGTAATTTTTTCTTTATTAGTTGTTAATTTTTTAAACTAATAACTCACTTAAATTCTTAGGTCATGTGTCTTTGCCATCGTGGATTTCTGGAGAAGTTAAGGTAAAGGGTGATTGTTTTTTTTAATTTTTTCTTCATTAGTTGTTAATTTTTTAAACTAATAGCTCACTTAAATTCTCAAGTCCCGTGTCTTTGTCGCAGTGGATTTCTGGAGAAGTTAAGGTAAAGGGTGATTGTTTTTTGTAATTTTTTCTTTAATTACATTTGATGACACTATATTGTGTGTCTAATATAGATGCAAGGTGCTTTGATCAAATAAAGGAGCTTTGCAATCTTAAGGCAGAGACAGTAAAAGTCTTGGGAAATGAGAGGAAGCTTAAATACTTAGGAAAGGAGGAGGACCAACAAGCCAATATGGGTATTATAATCACTGTGACATTATCGACATTAAAACTATTTACACATCCATTTAAAATGGAGTCTTTTGAAGCAAAACAAGGATAGAAAGCGAGGACAGATATAGGATTTCCTCTCCTTGGTCGCTTGGACATTTCGATCAATTAAAAGAAACATGGACTAATTGCTTTGCAACTATTTTCTTTGTTTATAACAATCTATTCTTACCAAATCTTAGGATTCAGTCACAAAGAAGCAAGAATTTGAGAAACCTTCTATAATGATTATATTCATTTTTTAAAATAAAATGGTTTATTTTTTATTTTTTATAAAAACTAAATTAAAAATTTTATATTTAAAAAAACTATAAAACATTGATATAATCAAATTTTAGCTTCATCATAATCAAATTTTAACATATATTTTGAGTTATTTTAAAAATTAATATTCATTTAAAGTAATTTATGATTTATTCTCATAAAAAAAAAACACTTTAATTATCCTTATTATAAATATTATTATTTATTTAGAAATCATCATCTTTAAGATTTTAAATGAATTATAAATTTCATAATTATGTTACCTTTTTCATTGAAAGCATACTTATTAGTCCTTGCCTTAAGCATAGAGGGACTATAGCGATCAATAATTCGTTGACTACATATTAGTTTGTCCTTTGACCCGAAATATTTGCAGAATACCTATTGTTAGAGCTATGGAATTAAAAGCATATATTTTTATATAATAAAAAGTACCATATATGTACTGATTTGATTGGATAAGAGATTGTAGGTCTTATTGTTGGCTTCGCTATTCCCAATGTTTTATATGGAAACATATCCAAACTTTTTTTCATATACAATATTTTTTAATCATATATTTTTCCTCTATATTGCTTGAAGGTGGATTAATGCTAGCATTAGTTTGAATGTTTGTATTATCATTTTCTGCTAGCTGAATGTATCCATAAGTTTTGATATGTACTAAGCATATTGAAATGTTTTGATATCCAAGCTTTATAGTGATTGAGAATTCCAAAGTTTATAGCGTTTTTGCCGGATGTATTTTTGTTGAAATGTATTGACACTTATTCCAAGATGGCTCAATAGGCCTGGCAGCTTAAATGTTTACATGACGCAACATCCTTCAACAACCATGACAACTTAAATGTTTTCATACCACGAGGTCCTTAGACAACCTGACAACCTTAAATGTTTATGTAAATACGCTTCTCATAGTACATTTTTCCTTGAAATTTTCTATACAGTTACAATGAATTTTCACAATCTTCTTTGTCCACCACCAGTTGAATAGCCATTGTATGTTTCATCCTTGTTCTTCCTTTGCAATGCAATTTTGTAATCGTTGAACCTACATACATTGTTTACTGGTTCAGTGAGTGCTTCTTCTTTGTTGGTTTCTCAGTTGCTGCTTGTTGTTGTTTCGCTCGCGATTCGACCTGCGCTTCTGCATTTCATCGTTTCGGAGTAAGTTTCGATGCCATAGTTTCATTTTGTATTCCTTGTTTGGTGTTCAGTGTTTGCAGTTTGCAAGTAAGAATGTTTTCTTATTTGTAGTGGCATGCTCCTCGTATGTTTTTGGTTCCTTCTGTGCTTGGGATGCAGTTTCGTAACCATTAGAGATACATATGTTGTTTACTTGCTTAGTGGTTCTTGTTGGTTTGTTGGTTCATCGGTTGCTGGTTCTGTTTGTTTGGCTTGGGTTTGCGCTTTGGGGCCCTGGGGGAGCAGTTCGGTCTGTTTGTGCTTTCTCGTTGGTTTGGTGCTTGTTGTTTTCTTTTGTTTGATTCGGCCTTGTAGGGTTGGGGTCCAGCGATAGTGGTTGGATCTTTTATTTTTTATTTTTTTTTTGGATTATTATTGTTTTTTGGGGTGCTTTACGGTGTTTATCCCCTGCACCCAGAAGTCGACATGAAGTTGTGTTGTTTTCCCTATCTGTCTAGGCCAATATCTGTTATTCTGTGAGATCTTGTTGGTGCTTCACTGCTGGCATGAAAGAAAATAGTTGCATGCAACATTGTTCGAGGATTGCATGTGAAATTGCAATATCCGTTGTTTTTTTGTTGGAATAAAGCATATGTATGCAGGCTACATTTATAAACCATGTATGGTCAGATGTGTCAATATGATATTACATGTTCTTTCTCCTCTACATAGAGCGGTGTACGCACGATACAATTTGTATTGTGCTTGAGATATGATATGTGCAACAAAGTTTCAGCGAGATTATATTTGGATGTCTGGAAGCATGTATGGGTAGTTTGCCACGGAAAACCAAAAACTTGTATCGTGGGAACAAAAGTCTGTGTAGAGGATAAAGAACATATATTTCCATCGGTGGAAGCATATCTGGATAAATTGCTACGGAAAACCAGAAATCGTTTAGCTACGGACATGCAATTGCATGATATTTTGTGCCTTGTAATATATTTTGGGCAGGGAAAAAAAATTACATGTTTACAGCCATGGATAGAGAAGCGCAAAGGTTCATGTTTCTTCCTTTCTAGACTGTTCGTTGAGTCTGTTTTAGTGTATGTACATATTGCTTGTTCTCCGGTGAATACCAGCTTCCATTGATGTTCATTGTATTTTGTGCATTCCCATATTCAAACAAATAGAATAGCTAGAGAAAACGAGGGAGTCTCCATTGCATCGGTTGAAGAGGATATAGAAAGGTCCATGCTTGTACTGTTGTTTCATATTGCGTTGTTTTGTATTCCATTTATGGTCCGTATATGTGTTCAACTAGTTTATTATATGTACATGTTGCGTTCCTTCCTACATGGTAAGTTATCTTCGTTAAGTGCCTTCCTGCATATTAACCTGCTTCGTTTGTTGTGTTTTCATTGCATTGCTACATTTAAACAAAAAGAATAGGTGGAGATGACGATGGGCTCTTTCGCGGGTAAATAACTCTCTTTCTCTTTCTTTTACATGTATGTCTTCATTATAAATTATCTTCAATACATGCCTTCCTGCATACTAAGCTAGTTCATGTCTGTTGTGTTTTCGTTGCATTGCTACATTTAAAAAAACAAAATGGATGGACAGGACGATTGACTCTTTGGCGGGTAAATAGACATGTTTCTCTTTCTTTTAGATGTATGTCTTCATACTAACTTGCCTTCATGTGCATTTCATATTCGGCATTGTTGCCTTGGAAAAAACAGGTTGCTTGGACAGGGAGATGAATTGTTCTATGCAACAACAAAGGGTTCTGTGGTGCAATCTTCTAAAAGGTATACCAAGTGTGCTGGTAAATCAAATATATAAACCAGGTGGGGGCATATAATATTAGACTTGAAAATTATGACTTGGTAGTAATGGGCCTTTTTGCCCTCCCTATTTCTACTTTTTCCAGTTTTATTATCCCTTTTTCTTTCTAATTCATCTTCTTAGTGTGCTTTCCGAAAATTCCTTCGTGCGTCGGTTGGCGGACCAATGGATTCACATCTATGGTCATGCTTCTACCTTATTCCATAGTTACCCACTTTCTCGATTGCGGGTGTCAGGATGGTAGGTTGAAGATTTCTCCCCTGGCTTCTGGGGGTCCGCGATATACAAATTGGCCATGGTGCCCCGCACTCACGCCCTGTTTACTGTTAAACATTTCTCCAGTTAAAAAAAATCAGATGTATACGGTTTTACGGTTATTTAGTCCTTCTGATGCACAATATATAATGCATATGCTTGTTTAGTCCTGATGTTCATCTGCACATGCTTGCATCATAAAAATTTGGACTAGTGACAGCAGTCATCCCAGACATCAGCAGACCGACAAGGAAAAAGGTAAAGATGCATATGCTATGCTCTTACTATGTTTACTAAACAAATATCCTGTGGTATATATTCATCTATGCCATGGCGGATATGTTGATGTCATCTGCAATACATGGTTTGCAGCTCACAAGAAGTATCAACAAGTACAAGCGAGATGCCAAACGTGATGCATGTTCCGCAGACTAAGGGGTGTGGTTGTGAAACTCAGGCTCCATAGTTCATCAAAGCTATGTGTGTACTTGTAGATTTATGCCAGTGAAAAAAAAATGCGCACTACCATTCACTTTATTTTTCTTGTTCAAAAAATGTCATCAGGTCTAGAGTTGTGACATCCAAAGTACTGTCAATAGAGGGCTTGAACAACCACCGATCTGGACAAGTGTTTGTCAGGGACATAATGGTTGCTTATAGCACCTACTTAGACAAGGCAAACAAAAGTAGATCCATTATGTGTGCTGATATGACAGACAAGGAGGCCATGATGATAGTGACACTGAATGTTCCTCCACAACTTCTCCAGAAACATGCATAAAAGATATTGCCGCGTAATGGGATATCCATTACAAATTTTAATATATTGCCCAAAACAGTATATGACCGTGGTGATTGCAATCGAATTATTTCGTTGAACGAAACAAGCATTGTTGAAAAAATTCCCATTGTTTGTTCATAATATTGTTTCGTCCCGGATTCGACTATCAGCCAGCTTCCACAGCGCACTGCTATTTACCCAACCGGAACGATTGGGGCAGATGTCACACCGACAAGAAAATTTGGCTCGCAACACATTCTCCATATAAAAGATGGAGAGTCAGACAACAATAAGGTAATGATACCACTTTTCATATTCAATTTTGTCCTTTACTTTCGCATGTGCATGTATCTCGGATAAGTTACAAAAATATTGCATTGTTCCATGTTGCAGCTACAATTGTTCGATACGTATTCAGATTTGTTTTCATCAATGGAACAACAATTGCATACAGGGCATATTCCACTTATGATGTTCAAAAATATAACAAAGAAGAGGGATGTTAGAGAAATGATCTTTCGGACAACCCAGGCAACGTTTGTAACAGAGTTTTGAGAATATATAGTAGAGGATCTGAAGAAACTAGCTAGCTCTACAACTGTTGTGCGTATACATCCACAAAATCATCCACACTTTGCTTATAGAAATAGCCTTGCACAAATTTCTGCGTCTGTTTACTATTTTTTTTTTAAAGGGAGGGGGGGTGCAGTTGTGTATTATATTGTTCAATGTATTAATTCCTATGCTCGCGTTGCCAGGTTGAAGGTGTTTTAGTTGCAGCCAATGTGCACTCGACCCCCTTTGAACTTGTATGTGCAAAATTCTACTCCCATGCTTCTACCTCCACTTTGATAAGTGACGATAAGATTGATTGTCTGTGATGCGGTAAAAAATGGCCATATATATATGGACATTGCATCAATGTTGTTATCTGAATTGTGGGAAACACAACCGTGCATTGTACGGTTAGGCAACCTCTATTACAAAATGTGCTTCCTAAGTTGGCAGAGTTGTCGTATGAAACTTATTTACAGAAAAAGGCAAGCGGTGTGTACATGTTGCGGGAGCTTCGAATACATAGCAAATTCACCTTAAATGAGGACAATGCAATTTTTCATATCGGCTGAAGAAGGGGAAATATATATATATATATATATATATATATATATATATATATATATATATATATCAAACTTTGGCAAGAAAGAAAAATACCTCATGTGTCTCTTTAATATTTGTTCAACATCCAGATGAATGTTCATTGGACTTGGCTAGATGGGATTGCACGCGCATAGGATTAGCATGGCAACAAACCCCATGTATCCCATGGCCTCGGTTATTTTCTACTGGCAACATATACCAGATGCAAGAGAAAACGAATGCGACGATGTCTTTTCTTTGTATATCAAATTGTTTGGTGCAAAGGTCGATGGGTTCTGCTCTATGGAACCTTCTGGGAATTTGCTTGCGACCTGTTTGAAGTTTGGTTGGTTCTTGGTTATGTGTTTTGTCTGTCAATTTGTATACTGCGGAACTCCAACTGTTCTTTGGAGGACACAGAACAATATAATTGAATTTTTTAGCCAGTTGGCCCGCAGATCCGCCTGATAGTTTCTATGGCGTTGTGACGCAAATGTACTATGTGGCTTGTTTTAGCAGATTTCCTTGATTGATGGACTTGGTCAAATTATTGTTCTGGAATAATTTGAAATTAACGAATATATAGTGTGCGAAGTGCAATTGTGCTATCATATCAACAAGAGGTCCTTAAAATTCAAATTGGTCATTGTTTTGGCATTTTTGTTGAACTTGGTAAAATTAATGTCCTTGAATAATTTGAAATCAACGAATATATACTGTGCAGAGTGCAATTGTGCTATCATATGAACAAGAGGCCCTTAAAATTGAAATTGGTCCTTGTTATGCTTGCGGTGATAGAATTTTAAAAAAACTTCGTTTTGTTTCCTTCATTTTTTTAAAAATAAGCGATTTAACATCCTTTAATAATTTAATATAATTCACTTGTACAATATCAATATTGAATATTAATAATTTAGTATTTAATATTAATATTTAACACCCCTAAACAATTGCAATCTTGAACCCACCAGTCGTGGAGTCCTGTCGATTTATATTTTGCGAAACTCTGAGTGTTGTTTGGAGGACATAGAACAATAAAAGTGCAATGTTGAGTCAAGCAGCCCGCAAGTCTGCCTCTCAATTTGTATATCGTTGAATTTTGGGTACTATTTGTAGGAAACGAAACAAAAAAGGCTCAATTTTCAGCCCGCTAGGCCGAGAACCCGCGATCCAAAAAGTGCCTAAGTATGGAATGAGGAATCCGCATATGCTATATAAAATCTCATGTCCATAATTTATAAAAAGTACATGTTTACTATGTATTGCTCGTTTGTCGGAATACTTTTATATCACTCGCCCGACCAAATTGTACAAACATTCTTGTCTAATTAAATTCTGCAATATCAATATTTAATATTAATAATTTACCTCGAGTCCATCTGTCAATCTGTATATCGTGGAACTCCAAGTGTTGTTTGGAGGACACGGAACAATGAAAGTGCAATGTTGACCAGCCAACCCGCAGGTCCGGTTGTCAATTTGTATATCGCGGAATCGTGGGTTCTATTTGTAGAGTGCAAAACAATACAGGCCCAATTTTCAGACTGCCAACCTGAGAGCCCCCGATCCAAAAAAGTGGCTAAATATGGAATTAATATGGAATCCCTACGGGACAATAAAAGTGCAATGTTGAGCCAACCATCTCGCAAGTCTGCATGTCAATTTGTATATTGCGGAAGTCTGAGTGCTATTTGTAGGACACGGAACAATAGAGGCTCAATTTTCAGCCCGCCAGGCCGAGAACCCGCGATCCAAAAAGTTCCTAAGTATGGAATGAGGGATCCACATATGCTCTATAAAATTTCATGTTGAGTCAAGCAGCCCGCAAATCTGCCTGTCAATTTTTATATCGTGGAAGTCTGGGTGCTATTTGTAGGACACAGAACAAAAAAGGCTCAATTTTCAGCCTGCCAGACTGAGAACCTGCGATCCAAAAAGTGCCTAAGTATGGAATGAGGGATCCACATATGCTCTATAAAATCTCATGTCCATACTTTATAAAAGTACATTTTTACTATGTATTGTTCATTTGTTAGAATACTTTTATATCACTCGCCCAACTAGATTGTACAAACTTTCTCGTCTAATTAAATTCTGCAATATCAATATTTAATATTAATAATTTACTTGGAGTCCATCTGTCAATCTGTATATCGCGGAACTCCGAGTGTTATTTGGAGAACACAGAACAATGAAAGTGCAATTTTGACCAGCCAGCTCGCAGGTCTGACTGTGAATTTGTATATCGTGTAATTGTGGGTGCTATTTGTAGAGTGTGAAACAATAGAGGCCCAATTTTCAGCCCCCCAGCCCGAGAGGCCCCGATCCAAAAAAGTGACTAAATATGGAATTAATATGGAATCGCTACGGGACAATAAAAGTGCAATGTTGAGCCAACGATCCCTCAAGTCCGCCTGTCAATTTGTGTATCGCGGAAGTCTGGGTGTTATTTATAGGACACAGAACAATAGAGGTTCAATTTTCAGCCCACCAGGCTGAGAACCCATGATCCAAAAAGTGCCTAAGTATGGAATGAGGGATCTACATATGCTCTATAAAATCTCATGTCCATACTTTATAAAAGTACATGTTTACTATGTATTACTCGTTTGTCGGAAAAATTTTATATCACTTGCCCGACCAGCTTGTACAAACTTTGTCGTCTAATTAAAGTATGCAATATCAATATGTAATATTAATAATTTAGTGTTCAAAATAATGATTTTAGATATGTTAGATAGTTGATAGGGATTTTCATACGTAAAATATGGCAAACTTAAACCCGCCGGCCCTCGAGTCCATCTGTCAATCTGTATATCACGGAACTTTGAGTGCTATTTGGAGGACACAGAACAATGAAATTGCAATGTTGAGCCAGGCGGCCCGCAGGTCCACTTGTCAATTTGTATATCGTGAAATTGTGGGTGTTATTAGTAGAGCGCGGAACAATAGAGGCCCAATTTTCAGCCCGAGAGTCGTCGATCCAAAAAAGTGGCTAAATATGGAATGGCAGATCCGTACATGATCTATAAAAATTTCATGTCCATAGTTTATAAGAGTACATACTTAGTATGTATTACTCGTTTTTCAGAAAACTTGTAGGTGCGGAAGCTGGTGAATTCACGACTTTAGATTTCACTTACTTTTATATCATCAGCCCGGCCGGTCGCTTCCCCATTTGATATTGTAATAAACGAATATAAAGGCCCAAGTCCAATTGTGCTATGACATGAATACTATTGGGCCTCAGAAATGTCACATTTATATCCTCTTCTTCCTTCACTATTCCTTACATTTCATTGTCCCATTAACCTTCCATCATACCATTTCTATAATGATACTTGGGTTTCTCCTTATTATTTTCCATTGTATTCATTTTAGTATTATAAGTGAATTTGTGATTAAATATTAGAAAAATAACATATTTTCATTATATATCAAGGT
>ML791632.1:639190-654054 GCA_009831015.1 Picea engelmannii | reverse complement strand
TAGTCTTCTCACACATCTGCAAATATATGAGTCTCAGATTGTAGAACTAGAACAAACAATGATAAAGCCATGAAATCGAAATTGGGAACAATTAAATTACCTGTCTAGAAACGTTCTTTCCGTAGTGGGGTTTTCGGAAGAGGGAATAGGTATATTCCCATAAATACAGGGGATCAATTATTTTAAAGAGCAGTGTCTTTCAGCTGAGATATATGTTGTTTCAATGATGTTTTTTTGTAATGTATTTAGTTTCACTTGCCACAAAATCTTTGGTCGACAGATTTTCTCTTTTGAATTCTTTAGTTATCCATGTTGAAAAGGGTGATTATTTTTTGTAATTTTTTCTTTATTAGTTGTTAATTTTTTAAACTAATAACTCACTTAAATTCTTAGGTCATGTGTCTTTGCCATCGTGGATTTCTGGAGAAGTTAAGGTAAAGGGTGATTGTTTTTTTTAATTTTTTCTTCATTAGTTGTTAATTTTTTAAACTAATAGCTCACTTAAATTCTCAAGTCCCGTGTCTTTGTCGCAGTGGATTTCTGGAGAAGTTAAGGTAAAGGGTGATTGTTTTTTGTAATTTTTTCTTTAATTACATTTGATGACACTATATTGTGTGTCTAATATAGATGCAAGGTGCTTTGATCAAATAAAGGAGCTTTGCAATCTTAAGGCAGAGACAGTAAAAGTCTTGGGAAATGAGAGGAAGCTTAAATACTTAGGAAAGGAGGAGGACCAACAAGCCAATATGGGTATTATAATCACTGTGACATTATCGACATTAAAACTATTTACACATCCATTTAAAATGGAGTCTTTTGAAGCAAAACAAGGATAGAAAGCGAGGACAGATATAGGATTTCCTCTCCTTGGTCGCTTGGACATTTCGATCAATTAAAAGAAACATGGACTAATTGCTTTGCAACTATTTTCTTTGTTTATAACAATCTATTCTTACCAAATCTTAGGATTCAGTCACAAAGAAGCAAGAATTTGAGAAACCTTCTATAATGATTATATTCATTTTTTAAAATAAAATGGTTTATTTTTTATTTTTTATAAAAACTAAATTAAAAATTTTATATTTAAAAAAACTATAAAACATTGATATAATCAAATTTTAGCTTCATCATAATCAAATTTTAACATATATTTTGAGTTATTTTAAAAATTAATATTCATTTAAAGTAATTTATGATTTATTCTCATAAAAAAAAAACACTTTAATTATCCTTATTATAAATATTATTATTTATTTAGAAATCATCATCTTTAAGATTTTAAATGAATTATAAATTTCATAATTATGTTACCTTTTTCATTGAAAGCATACTTATTAGTCCTTGCCTTAAGCATAGAGGGACTATAGCGATCAATAATTCGTTGACTACATATTAGTTTGTCCTTTGACCCGAAATATTTGCAGAATACCTATTGTTAGAGCTATGGAATTAAAAGCATATATTTTTATATAATAAAAAGTACCATATATGTACTGATTTGATTGGATAAGAGATTGTAGGTCTTATTGTTGGCTTCGCTATTCCCAATGTTTTATATGGAAACATATCCAAACTTTTTTTCATATACAATATTTTTTAATCATATATTTTTCCTCTATATTGCTTGAAGGTGGATTAATGCTAGCATTAGTTTGAATGTTTGTATTATCATTTTCTGCTAGCTGAATGTATCCATAAGTTTTGATATGTACTAAGCATATTGAAATGTTTTGATATCCAAGCTTTATAGTGATTGAGAATTCCAAAGTTTATAGCGTTTTTGCCGGATGTATTTTTGTTGAAATGTATTGACACTTATTCCAAGATGGCTCAATAGGCCTGGCAGCTTAAATGTTTACATGACGCAACATCCTTCAACAACCATGACAACTTAAATGTTTTCATACCACGAGGTCCTTAGACAACCTGACAACCTTAAATGTTTATGTAAATACGCTTCTCATAGTACATTTTTCCTTGAAATTTTCTATACAGTTACAATGAATTTTCACAATCTTCTTTGTCCACCACCAGTTGAATAGCCATTGTATGTTTCATCCTTGTTCTTCCTTTGCAATGCAATTTTGTAATCGTTGAACCTACATACATTGTTTACTGGTTCAGTGAGTGCTTCTTCTTTGTTGGTTTCTCAGTTGCTGCTTGTTGTTGTTTCGCTCGCGATTCGACCTGCGCTTCTGCATTTCATCGTTTCGGAGTAAGTTTCGATGCCATAGTTTCATTTTGTATTCCTTGTTTGGTGTTCAGTGTTTGCAGTTTGCAAGTAAGAATGTTTTCTTATTTGTAGTGGCATGCTCCTCGTATGTTTTTGGTTCCTTCTGTGCTTGGGATGCAGTTTCGTAACCATTAGAGATACATATGTTGTTTACTTGCTTAGTGGTTCTTGTTGGTTTGTTGGTTCATCGGTTGCTGGTTCTGTTTGTTTGGCTTGGGTTTGCGCTTTGGGGCCCTGGGGGAGCAGTTCGGTCTGTTTGTGCTTTCTCGTTGGTTTGGTGCTTGTTGTTTTCTTTTGTTTGATTCGGCCTTGTAGGGTTGGGGTCCAGCGATAGTGGTTGGATCTTTTATTTTTTATTTTTTTTTTGGATTATTATTGTTTTTTGGGGTGCTTTACGGTGTTTATCCCCTGCACCCAGAAGTCGACATGAAGTTGTGTTGTTTTCCCTATCTGTCTAGGCCAATATCTGTTATTCTGTGAGATCTTGTTGGTGCTTCACTGCTGGCATGAAAGAAAATAGTTGCATGCAACATTGTTCGAGGATTGCATGTGAAATTGCAATATCCGTTGTTTTTTTGTTGGAATAAAGCATATGTATGCAGGCTACATTTATAAACCATGTATGGTCAGATGTGTCAATATGATATTACATGTTCTTTCTCCTCTACATAGAGCGGTGTACGCACGATACAATTTGTATTGTGCTTGAGATATGATATGTGCAACAAAGTTTCAGCGAGATTATATTTGGATGTCTGGAAGCATGTATGGGTAGTTTGCCACGGAAAACCAAAAACTTGTATCGTGGGAACAAAAGTCTGTGTAGAGGATAAAGAACATATATTTCCATCGGTGGAAGCATATCTGGATAAATTGCTACGGAAAACCAGAAATCGTTTAGCTACGGACATGCAATTGCATGATATTTTGTGCCTTGTAATATATTTTGGGCAGGGAAAAAAAATTACATGTTTACAGCCATGGATAGAGAAGCGCAAAGGTTCATGTTTCTTCCTTTCTAGACTGTTCGTTGAGTCTGTTTTAGTGTATGTACATATTGCTTGTTCTCCGGTGAATACCAGCTTCCATTGATGTTCATTGTATTTTGTGCATTCCCATATTCAAACAAATAGAATAGCTAGAGAAAACGAGGGAGTCTCCATTGCATCGGTTGAAGAGGATATAGAAAGGTCCATGCTTGTACTGTTGTTTCATATTGCGTTGTTTTGTATTCCATTTATGGTCCGTATATGTGTTCAACTAGTTTATTATATGTACATGTTGCGTTCCTTCCTACATGGTAAGTTATCTTCGTTAAGTGCCTTCCTGCATATTAACCTGCTTCGTTTGTTGTGTTTTCATTGCATTGCTACATTTAAACAAAAAGAATAGGTGGAGATGACGATGGGCTCTTTCGCGGGTAAATAACTCTCTTTCTCTTTCTTTTACATGTATGTCTTCATTATAAATTATCTTCAATACATGCCTTCCTGCATACTAAGCTAGTTCATGTCTGTTGTGTTTTCGTTGCATTGCTACATTTAAAAAAACAAAATGGATGGACAGGACGATTGACTCTTTGGCGGGTAAATAGACATGTTTCTCTTTCTTTTAGATGTATGTCTTCATACTAACTTGCCTTCATGTGCATTTCATATTCGGCATTGTTGCCTTGGAAAAAACAGGTTGCTTGGACAGGGAGATGAATTGTTCTATGCAACAACAAAGGGTTCTGTGGTGCAATCTTCTAAAAGGTATACCAAGTGTGCTGGTAAATCAAATATATAAACCAGGTGGGGGCATATAATATTAGACTTGAAAATTATGACTTGGTAGTAATGGGCCTTTTTGCCCTCCCTATTTCTACTTTTTCCAGTTTTATTATCCCTTTTTCTTTCTAATTCATCTTCTTAGTGTGCTTTCCGAAAATTCCTTCGTGCGTCGGTTGGCGGACCAATGGATTCACATCTATGGTCATGCTTCTACCTTATTCCATAGTTACCCACTTTCTCGATTGCGGGTGTCAGGATGGTAGGTTGAAGATTTCTCCCCTGGCTTCTGGGGGTCCGCGATATACAAATTGGCCATGGTGCCCCGCACTCACGCCCTGTTTACTGTTAAACATTTCTCCAGTTAAAAAAAATCAGATGTATACGGTTTTACGGTTATTTAGTCCTTCTGATGCACAATATATAATGCATATGCTTGTTTAGTCCTGATGTTCATCTGCACATGCTTGCATCATAAAAATTTGGACTAGTGACAGCAGTCATCCCAGACATCAGCAGACCGACAAGGAAAAAGGTAAAGATGCATATGCTATGCTCTTACTATGTTTACTAAACAAATATCCTGTGGTATATATTCATCTATGCCATGGCGGATATGTTGATGTCATCTGCAATACATGGTTTGCAGCTCACAAGAAGTATCAACAAGTACAAGCGAGATGCCAAACGTGATGCATGTTCCGCAGACTAAGGGGTGTGGTTGTGAAACTCAGGCTCCATAGTTCATCAAAGCTATGTGTGTACTTGTAGATTTATGCCAGTGAAAAAAAAATGCGCACTACCATTCACTTTATTTTTCTTGTTCAAAAAATGTCATCAGGTCTAGAGTTGTGACATCCAAAGTACTGTCAATAGAGGGCTTGAACAACCACCGATCTGGACAAGTGTTTGTCAGGGACATAATGGTTGCTTATAGCACCTACTTAGACAAGGCAAACAAAAGTAGATCCATTATGTGTGCTGATATGACAGACAAGGAGGCCATGATGATAGTGACACTGAATGTTCCTCCACAACTTCTCCAGAAACATGCATAAAAGATATTGCCGCGTAATGGGATATCCATTACAAATTTTAATATATTGCCCAAAACAGTATATGACCGTGGTGATTGCAATCGAATTATTTCGTTGAACGAAACAAGCATTGTTGAAAAAATTCCCATTGTTTGTTCATAATATTGTTTCGTCCCGGATTCGACTATCAGCCAGCTTCCACAGCGCACTGCTATTTACCCAACCGGAACGATTGGGGCAGATGTCACACCGACAAGAAAATTTGGCTCGCAACACATTCTCCATATAAAAGATGGAGAGTCAGACAACAATAAGGTAATGATACCACTTTTCATATTCAATTTTGTCCTTTACTTTCGCATGTGCATGTATCTCGGATAAGTTACAAAAATATTGCATTGTTCCATGTTGCAGCTACAATTGTTCGATACGTATTCAGATTTGTTTTCATCAATGGAACAACAATTGCATACAGGGCATATTCCACTTATGATGTTCAAAAATATAACAAAGAAGAGGGATGTTAGAGAAATGATCTTTCGGACAACCCAGGCAACGTTTGTAACAGAGTTTTGAGAATATATAGTAGAGGATCTGAAGAAACTAGCTAGCTCTACAACTGTTGTGCGTATACATCCACAAAATCATCCACACTTTGCTTATAGAAATAGCCTTGCACAAATTTCTGCGTCTGTTTACTATTTTTTTTTTAAAGGGAGGGGGGGTGCAGTTGTGTATTATATTGTTCAATGTATTAATTCCTATGCTCGCGTTGCCAGGTTGAAGGTGTTTTAGTTGCAGCCAATGTGCACTCGACCCCCTTTGAACTTGTATGTGCAAAATTCTACTCCCATGCTTCTACCTCCACTTTGATAAGTGACGATAAGATTGATTGTCTGTGATGCGGTAAAAAATGGCCATATATATATGGACATTGCATCAATGTTGTTATCTGAATTGTGGGAAACACAACCGTGCATTGTACGGTTAGGCAACCTCTATTACAAAATGTGCTTCCTAAGTTGGCAGAGTTGTCGTATGAAACTTATTTACAGAAAAAGGCAAGCGGTGTGTACATGTTGCGGGAGCTTCGAATACATAGCAAATTCACCTTAAATGAGGACAATGCAATTTTTCATATCGGCTGAAGAAGGGGAAATATATATATATATATATATATATATATATATATATATATATATATATATATCAAACTTTGGCAAGAAAGAAAAATACCTCATGTGTCTCTTTAATATTTGTTCAACATCCAGATGAATGTTCATTGGACTTGGCTAGATGGGATTGCACGCGCATAGGATTAGCATGGCAACAAACCCCATGTATCCCATGGCCTCGGTTATTTTCTACTGGCAACATATACCAGATGCAAGAGAAAACGAATGCGACGATGTCTTTTCTTTGTATATCAAATTGTTTGGTGCAAAGGTCGATGGGTTCTGCTCTATGGAACCTTCTGGGAATTTGCTTGCGACCTGTTTGAAGTTTGGTTGGTTCTTGGTTATGTGTTTTGTCTGTCAATTTGTATACTGCGGAACTCCAACTGTTCTTTGGAGGACACAGAACAATATAATTGAATTTTTTAGCCAGTTGGCCCGCAGATCCGCCTGATAGTTTCTATGGCGTTGTGACGCAAATGTACTATGTGGCTTGTTTTAGCAGATTTCCTTGATTGATGGACTTGGTCAAATTATTGTTCTGGAATAATTTGAAATTAACGAATATATAGTGTGCGAAGTGCAATTGTGCTATCATATCAACAAGAGGTCCTTAAAATTCAAATTGGTCATTGTTTTGGCATTTTTGTTGAACTTGGTAAAATTAATGTCCTTGAATAATTTGAAATCAACGAATATATACTGTGCAGAGTGCAATTGTGCTATCATATGAACAAGAGGCCCTTAAAATTGAAATTGGTCCTTGTTATGCTTGCGGTGATAGAATTTTAAAAAAACTTCGTTTTGTTTCCTTCATTTTTTTAAAAATAAGCGATTTAACATCCTTTAATAATTTAATATAATTCACTTGTACAATATCAATATTGAATATTAATAATTTAGTATTTAATATTAATATTTAACACCCCTAAACAATTGCAATCTTGAACCCACCAGTCGTGGAGTCCTGTCGATTTATATTTTGCGAAACTCTGAGTGTTGTTTGGAGGACATAGAACAATAAAAGTGCAATGTTGAGTCAAGCAGCCCGCAAGTCTGCCTCTCAATTTGTATATCGTTGAATTTTGGGTACTATTTGTAGGAAACGAAACAAAAAAGGCTCAATTTTCAGCCCGCTAGGCCGAGAACCCGCGATCCAAAAAGTGCCTAAGTATGGAATGAGGAATCCGCATATGCTATATAAAATCTCATGTCCATAATTTATAAAAAGTACATGTTTACTATGTATTGCTCGTTTGTCGGAATACTTTTATATCACTCGCCCGACCAAATTGTACAAACATTCTTGTCTAATTAAATTCTGCAATATCAATATTTAATATTAATAATTTACCTCGAGTCCATCTGTCAATCTGTATATCGTGGAACTCCAAGTGTTGTTTGGAGGACACGGAACAATGAAAGTGCAATGTTGACCAGCCAACCCGCAGGTCCGGTTGTCAATTTGTATATCGCGGAATCGTGGGTTCTATTTGTAGAGTGCAAAACAATACAGGCCCAATTTTCAGACTGCCAACCTGAGAGCCCCCGATCCAAAAAAGTGGCTAAATATGGAATTAATATGGAATCCCTACGGGACAATAAAAGTGCAATGTTGAGCCAACCATCTCGCAAGTCTGCATGTCAATTTGTATATTGCGGAAGTCTGAGTGCTATTTGTAGGACACGGAACAATAGAGGCTCAATTTTCAGCCCGCCAGGCCGAGAACCCGCGATCCAAAAAGTTCCTAAGTATGGAATGAGGGATCCACATATGCTCTATAAAATTTCATGTTGAGTCAAGCAGCCCGCAAATCTGCCTGTCAATTTTTATATCGTGGAAGTCTGGGTGCTATTTGTAGGACACAGAACAAAAAAGGCTCAATTTTCAGCCTGCCAGACTGAGAACCTGCGATCCAAAAAGTGCCTAAGTATGGAATGAGGGATCCACATATGCTCTATAAAATCTCATGTCCATACTTTATAAAAGTACATTTTTACTATGTATTGTTCATTTGTTAGAATACTTTTATATCACTCGCCCAACTAGATTGTACAAACTTTCTCGTCTAATTAAATTCTGCAATATCAATATTTAATATTAATAATTTACTTGGAGTCCATCTGTCAATCTGTATATCGCGGAACTCCGAGTGTTATTTGGAGAACACAGAACAATGAAAGTGCAATTTTGACCAGCCAGCTCGCAGGTCTGACTGTGAATTTGTATATCGTGTAATTGTGGGTGCTATTTGTAGAGTGTGAAACAATAGAGGCCCAATTTTCAGCCCCCCAGCCCGAGAGGCCCCGATCCAAAAAAGTGACTAAATATGGAATTAATATGGAATCGCTACGGGACAATAAAAGTGCAATGTTGAGCCAACGATCCCTCAAGTCCGCCTGTCAATTTGTGTATCGCGGAAGTCTGGGTGTTATTTATAGGACACAGAACAATAGAGGTTCAATTTTCAGCCCACCAGGCTGAGAACCCATGATCCAAAAAGTGCCTAAGTATGGAATGAGGGATCTACATATGCTCTATAAAATCTCATGTCCATACTTTATAAAAGTACATGTTTACTATGTATTACTCGTTTGTCGGAAAAATTTTATATCACTTGCCCGACCAGCTTGTACAAACTTTGTCGTCTAATTAAAGTATGCAATATCAATATGTAATATTAATAATTTAGTGTTCAAAATAATGATTTTAGATATGTTAGATAGTTGATAGGGATTTTCATACGTAAAATATGGCAAACTTAAACCCGCCGGCCCTCGAGTCCATCTGTCAATCTGTATATCACGGAACTTTGAGTGCTATTTGGAGGACACAGAACAATGAAATTGCAATGTTGAGCCAGGCGGCCCGCAGGTCCACTTGTCAATTTGTATATCGTGAAATTGTGGGTGTTATTAGTAGAGCGCGGAACAATAGAGGCCCAATTTTCAGCCCGAGAGTCGTCGATCCAAAAAAGTGGCTAAATATGGAATGGCAGATCCGTACATGATCTATAAAAATTTCATGTCCATAGTTTATAAGAGTACATACTTAGTATGTATTACTCGTTTTTCAGAAAACTTGTAGGTGCGGAAGCTGGTGAATTCACGACTTTAGATTTCACTTACTTTTATATCATCAGCCCGGCCGGTCGCTTCCCCATTTGATATTGTAATAAACGAATATAAAGGCCCAAGTCCAATTGTGCTATGACATGAATACTATTGGGCCTCAGAAATGTCACATTTATATCCTCTTCTTCCTTCACTATTCCTTACATTTCATTGTCCCATTAACCTTCCATCATACCATTTCTATAATGATACTTGGGTTTCTCCTTATTATTTTCCATTGTATTCATTTTAGTATTATAAGTGAATTTGTGATTAAATATTAGAAAAATAACATATTTTCATTATATATCAAGGTTGGATGAGTTTGATGATGTGTTCAGGCATATGTGAAGATTTTAACAAAGTCAAATATTACCACCTAGCCTCAAATTCGAATTTCATCTTCAATCTTTGAAGATTTGAAGAATATTTGGGACAATCATTCAAGCATATTCAAAGGAGAAGATCATGGAAGATTTGGATGGCATATCTTATCTAAGATATGTGAGAGATGTGTGGAGGATTTGAAGGGATCATATCTTCTAATAATAGGAAAGTAGTTGAGAATGGTTGAGAGAATAGTGGATCTRTAATTATGACACTCTTCAAGACTCTCATGTATATAAGAGAGTGTTCTCTCTTCATGAGGGGCATCATGTTATTCATAGGAGATTAGCTTGGAGAGTTAGAGATCATGTAATTCATAATTTAGTTTCGTAATGAGGAGAAGGGGATTCTTAGCTTTGATTCTTTCATTGTTATTATTTCATGCTTTGTCATTTGACTCTTGTAATATAATTTGAGATTGATATATTGTGTGAGCTCACTTATGTCTTTTGACATTCAACTCTTCAAATGTTGTATTGCTTTCCTAGATTAATTTACTGCTTTCATAGTTAGTCTTTCAATGATTTCCTAGAGTAATTTCATTTCAACAAATTAGATTAGATTAGTTCTACTTCAGTCCTGCATATATAGTGTGTGTGCTTCATAAGCCTACGAACCTCGGATTGACAAATTAGATAGTTGAGAAAATACTACAACGAAATTAAATGACAATATTTCTGCCTAACATTTTGGCATCGTTGTCGGGGAAGCACAATGGATTGAGGTTTAGTTTGATTAGTCATGCTCCTAACTCTGAGGTGACATATGAGTAAGGGCATGTAGGGAGTGTTTCAATTTCTGCAATTCCAATTCTAGCAATTTCACTTTCTGTAGTTTTAATTTTTGCAACTGTGAAGAGGTTTTCATGTGTTTCAACAAGTATGATTTTTAGTTTTTTTATTTTTATTTTGGGTGCTGTAAGAACCTCTTTTCTAATATGATTTAACCATGAGTGTCAGCTTGGAACAACTCGCTCAGATCCTAGCGAAAACTGCGATTTCTTCTTCTCAGGAAGAAGAGATCTTGACAGCAACCAAGAGCTTAAATACTTCTCCAGAAACAAACGAGAAATCAACATCTGAGGAAATTGAGGAGGACAATGAGGAGTTGCAGTAAGATCTGAGCGACGAAAAACACGCCTATGAAAGCATTATCGAGCAATGGTTCCAGGTAAGTGCTCGATTAGCTCAATTTTTTTATTTTTATTTAGAAAGTTTGCAGTCACGGCAACTAGATTCATTCATTCTCATAAAATCCTATTTTTCATTTGAAAAATTGCCATTGAACATATTGTTGTTACTGTTACGTGAATGGCTCCACTGGAAATTTGCCTACACGTAACTAATTTTTAATTCCATTTAGCATAGAGTAGGTAGGTTTTATTTTTCAGTTTTTCTTTTACCTAGAATAAGTATGCTTTCCTCCGCGCTTCGTGTGATCGCGAGGATCAGAAAATAGGAATGATTTTGATTTCAAGAATGAATGTTTTTGCGTCTATCCTTTGACCTGCAAATAAACACAATAAAAAAAATTTAGACAAATAAAACAAAGCCGATTTTTTACATGTTGTTACAACGAAAATTTTCGTTGTTACAACATGCTGATATAACAAAAATTTTACATGCTGTTACGACATGTTGAAATAGTGAAATTTTTACATGCTGATACAACGAAAATTTTACATGTTGTTACAGCATGCTGGTACAACGACATTTTACATGTTGTTTCAGCGAAATTTTTCTATGCTGAAACAGTGAAATTTTTTACATCCTGAGACAGTTGTTGTTATAGCGAAATTTTACATGTTGTTACAACAAGCTGTTACAACGAAAAATTTTCATGTTGTTACAACGAAATTTTTCATGCTGATACAGTGAATTTTATATGTTGAAACAGTGACGCTTTTTGCTGTAACAATGATTAAACAGTGTCATGCTTGCGCTCTTCTCATTTTTAACTTTCGGTCTGGTCCATTTCTGAAACCGTGTTCTGCTTGCAATTGGTTGAATTTTTTTTTCCACCCATGCTAACCCTCTAGCTTGGAAACAAAAACAAAACCTGCAATTGTGACAACGAAATAAGACAATACTTCGGTGGACTTCTCCCGGATCTGTGATAACAAACAACAAAACAATCAATTGATTAGTCAAATCCTCTTTCTTTTCCTCACCTCCGATGAATGAGAATCCACACGTGATTTTTGTCACGAATTTCGGTAACTAGAATAATATGCAAGTGAGAATGTTATGGGATTGATTAGTTATTGCACATTTCAAGATCTCAAAAAGATTTCGGGATCAATCCTTTCTGGGGTCAATTGTTAGCTGTCAGTTGATGACTTGATCCCATTCTTTGTTGACCGTTGTGCTACCAAGATATTGAAGAGATTTTCCCACCGGAGGTTGCAAAACTAAAATCCATCTGTCATTTGATTGTGTATCAATTCGATTTGCAACAATCTTCTTGCCAATTCATCTCTTCCAGAATTAAATGATGGTCTTGATTTGCGGTATTGGAGATATGTTTCCAACTTTCATGATTTTCTTTCTCTCGCTGGACATTTTTCCCAAATTTGATTTCACGTGAAAGATCTAGTTTGATTTCTAACGCTCAAATTGAAATTGTCCGTCAATTAACGTCCATTTGTAGACAGTCAACTTCGGGTGCAATTCGCGAGAAAAAAATGACGAACTTTAAAAATCTGACACACGGGTTTTGTGCAGAAGGGTCTCATTTAGCTGACTCGCAAACAGTTTTTGAAAATTCTTCTTAGTTTTAGAGAAGTTTGCATTTTTTTGAACATGAAAATACAGATTTTGGGATGGTCGGTTTTCCAACGTGGCACACAAACACAGGCAGCTGAGAGATATGGGAATCTTGGCTTTGGCGGACATACTACCACAATTGGGAAAGAATGGAGCTTAAGAACACAAATCCTTCTAGCAAAAATTCAACACCATGCATTGAAAACACTGAAATTCGATCCAAACACAGGCAGGAAAGTTTTATCATAGTTTTTTTTGTAAATAAATTATATTTTGTTTGTAAATAAATGAAGCAGTTTAAATAAATAAATATTTATGTATATATATTTTTGTTTGTTTGTTTTGTATTAACAACAACTAATATTTCTTTGTTTGTTAGTTTTTAATAACATAAATTCTTTTTGTTTATATATATGTTTTTGTTTTGTTTTATTATAAAACAAAAACAATTAAAAAAAAAATTATAAAACCATGAAAACACACAAAAACATTATAAAAATCAAAATTATAAAAACCAAAAACATTGTCAAAAATTGAAAGTGGACATCTCATTCCTAAAAACGATAGTCAAGACATGTTTTTACGCTTAACATTAATTTGTTTTTCTCAAGTGACTTCATGCAGCAATGGACAATTGGATAAGCATGCAACGACAACAGGTATAAAAACGCAGTTTATTTCTTTGAGTTTTCACATTCGTACTTATTTATGTTTTTCATGATATATTCTTCACAAATCTCATGATTTGTATGCAGGAATTTGTACTAAGATTTTTAGGTTCACAGTCGATCGCATTCCATGCTGAAGTGATTTTCAAGAATCACAAAATTCTTCAAAGAACACATGCTTTTCTAGACAGCTTGAAGGAGTTGTTACTCATCAAAAACATCATGACGATTGTTGATACACAACAACATTTTGTTGATACACTATTACTTCCGCATTTTGCCAAATTTCATGCTGTGACACTATCCCATTTCTCCTTCAAAGCTGATTAATCATCCTGGTGTTGAAGCCATCTCCCATTGCCTTAACTTTCATGACTTCACACATGCCTATTCCTTTTTGAGTTGCATACATTCCGTTATCTTTTCAATTCATTTTTGCCTTCTTTTTCCATTCCAGTTTGCCTCCTGAATAAAACCAATTCCCTTTCCATGATTACAGTTCCTTGCCATAAACACTATTGCTACTGAGATATTTCATATAGTCCTACCAAATATTTTTATACAAACTCGTGTTGACTGATGTGGGATTCCTTGAGGCCCACCTTTCAACAAGTGTTGCCCCATCGACCTCAGCACCTTATCTGGGATATAGACTAGAGTTCCTTTTGAGTACCTAGAGGCTTGCATGCCTTAATGACAAGCTCTCTCACTAGAAATCATGGGAATACATCAATGTCCCTTGATAGTTAGATCTTGCAAGTGGCTCGACATCAGCCCATCTATTCACACTTCACAAGATGTACTCGGGTACCTTGACACTCATTGACATCACTGGTGAGTTTGTCTCACATTGGTTAACGACATTCATCAATGGCCGGTAATCCAATGATTTCTCTTCATGCTCGACATCGACACATTCATTCGCATGATGAGAATTGTACCATCGGTTTTGTAGCGGGTGAAGACTATACACTTTTTCATGATCCCCTCAGCAGTTGCAACAGTTTGATTTCAGATCTATGAGAGTAGCAGTTCAGATTTCTTCACTTCCCATGATCCAGTTACAATGACAACAACATTAGCAGTTCCATTTTCCTGATCTTGCAACAATGACACCTTCCATCTTCCATCAGTCACAGTCAGATATTCTTTGCTCCAGCAGTTACAACAGTTGCAGCTACAGCGCTAGTCACGTTTTCCTGATCCAGCAGTCGCAACAACTACATCTACTTTTTGGGTAAGTGGAGGTATGTTTTTTTCTAAGCTTTAATCACACAATTCCTTATATGCCAACTTGAATATTTTGGAAAATTTCCTCGCCATGCTCTCTTTCCTTCCATGACCTACACTAAGTTGCATGAGGGCATGCAACCAATTCAGTTGGGCGGGGTGGGGACTATTTCACCACATATTCATTACCATCATTCCATTTTACCATCTCATCATTCCATTTATGATTCACTAACATTCATTTTCCAACGACACTTTGTTGCATTTTGATTGATATACATATTGGCATGATTCATAAAGATAAAGAAAAGACTTTCTTACACACAATGGTGCTTTCTTGTGCACATTGATAGCTTATTATTTCCAGTGAGTATATGGCTAAATTATTGCAGCAAGAAAATAAATAAGTGAAATGAATGTTGTTAACACAAGAACCAACATCTTTTGTATTCATGGTTGTCACACAAGAACCAACCATAAGAAAAT
>ML791632.1:606716-625128 GCA_009831015.1 Picea engelmannii | reverse complement strand
ATGCCTTATCCTCTTGCGAGGTTGTGTGTGTGGCGTGATTACCCTTGCGCTGGTCAGGCCTAACGGCTCTACGGATGGGTGGTTCACCTCCCATCCCTCATTAATCCATCTACCTACCAGCCTGCGAGACATTTAATTCGAGGCTAGCGAGCCGCTTTTGGTTCTCTGGGCCAGTGGAGTCCAAATACGGTATTAATTCTCGGTGGAAGTTAATGCCACCTTTCCAGGTGCCTTCCACCACCATCGTGCTCTCCGTTTCTACACATCCCCTCTCAGCAGTCCTGCAATAAAATTCATAATGTTATTCACATTTATTGACCTTTTCCTCAAGATCCATTTACATCACATATTCACATTTATGAGTTTGCCATAGTTCTTGGCTAGTCTAGTTATTTTTACAAGCTGGGGGAAACAGGGTGTTACATTGACCGTGAAACACTCGATTGTCCTGAGTATCCCCATAATCCTTTTTTGAATCTCGTCCGACGGATTTTTATAGCTTTCCATTCTTTCCTTGCTCTCCGTCGTGTCTGTCACCTTCACACTTGTCTATAATAAAAGAAAACAAAAAATTATATATACATATCTTGTTTCTAAATATGGAATTACTGGCATTTAATTCTGACAGGTCATCATGCAGAAACCGTTTAAATTGTCATTGATGGGCGAAAGGCTCGAGGAGATCTTGTATTGATGCACATTAAACCAAAATTTGTGGGGGGATTATACTATCCCTTCTGATTGTTGATTTCAAAATCATGAAATCCCGTTCGCACGTCGTGGCCTTCGCACGTTCACGAAACCTCCAATCCTTAATTGCTCTTCGTCGTACTCGCCACCTTCACATTTCTAAATATGCATTAAATAAGCTTGACTGCTAACAGTTCATCATGTACCACCCATACAGATTGTCATTACTCAGTGAAATGCTCGAGGAGCTTTCCCATTCATAAGCATTTAACGAAGATTTAGCGAAGAGTTACATTATCGGCTCTAACTGTTCATTTAAACCATCATCTACAACAAACCAACATTCTCATAAACCTATGGCATCAACTCAACAACAATTTTGTGGATATACACTCAACATCTTCGGGCACGAGGACCAGAACTTTCAGTGGTCTAGGGCATATTCTTATTACTCAACCTTTGTTGCAGAGAACCAAGTAATTTGGACCTCCGTGATTTCTCATGCAGGTTGTGTCCCTGAGGTTTTTCATTGTAAGGACCTCGTCTCTTGGTGCGCCGATAAATTTATTTCAGAGAAAATAATTATTCCACTATGGGACTTCTCTTTTGTTTTTTTGTCACCTCGGCTCTTCCACCAGATGCTAAAATAACCGGAGCCAACATTGACGTTCAGAGGAGAAGATTGCAAACAGTTCCTAGCAAAGCATAATAACGGATTGGACCTCTTGCCCCATTTTTTGGAAAACCCGCTTCTAGTTCCTAAAGATATTACAAACATGCAGGTTAGTTCATTTAGAAATCCATTTCGTGAAATTGCCTGGTTGTTTACAAGAATAACCAGACAAGAGTCCACATCAACTGTTTCCTACATGGCTCTTTATATTTTGTATTTCACAGTCAACGAACAAGCCATTTTTTATTGGGGCAGGTTAATTTCCCATGAAATTTGTTCCCAATTGTCAAGCTAGAAAAGGGAAAAGAAATTTTATATTTCATCCTATTTAGTTTTTGCAATAGCGCATTCCTGTCGGTTTCCACAACTGACTTTGTCCAAGAATGTCAACTGCGAATTGCACCCAGTAATGTTCTGGTACTAGGCCTTGTGGAAGCACAAGGCTTCCCACTGTTTTTATGAGGTTTTTAATGGCTTCCTATCTATTTTAAAAGTTTTGTGTTTAGGAGAAGATACTCCCCGCATATCTGAACATGCAACTAGTGTTTTGGACAAGAAGGGGACACTCGAACTTTTGGATAATTACACTGTGATAAGAATTTTTGGCTCCACGGAACAGCCTGCTCTCCTTCCATGTCACATTATGGAAAGAATGTTTGTTGCAGAAGTAGCATGTCAATACAACTACTGGTTCCATCTGTTCCAAAAGAAGAAGAAAAAAACAGTTCATTCCTATGCCTTGGAAAGTAGGGGAGTTCGTGTTGAAAAACATCAACAAAATTGACGATTTCACAGCACATTCTAGCATATCCAACCTGAGATATGCTGAAATCATAAGAGGGTTTGACCCCTATAATATTTTTCGACAACATTTACAAACACTTGGCCTCGGCGATTGTTTTTTAAATAAACACCTGCCCAAAAACAGAGACAGTGGCGACAACGGTCCTGCCTCTGATGCCGACAACGTGGACACGGTGCAAAGTTGCACTAAATTGTACACACAACAAGAGAAAGGCCCCAGTGAAAAGAGTGTTCAATCTGGAAATACCACTCCAAAAAGTACGACATCCCATAGCATCGCTCCAACGACCCACCACAACAACAAAGAAACTCAGATTTCTTCAAATGGAGGAGAAGATAACGACCCTCCTCATTCTAAAAATTATAGTTCTCACAATCTTCTAGTAGAGAAGATGAGAAAAACAAATTTGGGGCAAGTGAAAGAGCCAAAAATTCAAAGTGAGAACATGGAACTTGACACTAATCTGGATAGCATGATGCGCTTCCTTGATCAACCCGGAGATGCCATCCACCATAGCCATCCAATGGACATATCCGTCACCGAAAATTTTGATGAAGATGAATCCTTCGTGTTCCAGAGCGTTGTTTTTTATAGCTAGTCCAAAAGATTAATAATTGACAAAAAAAATGTTAAAAATAAGAAAGGAAAATCTCGTTCAGAGGTTCACGTTGCCAACATTTGACCGTCCCAAATCTGTCAACTTCACACTGCGAGCGAAGAAGCACTTCACGATTCCATTGGAAACATGGAGACTAAGAATGCCAGACTGAAGAACCGAGTCAAGGAATTGGAAGACACTTTTATTCCTATGCCATTGCTTGTTAATCCTTTGGCAATAGCCAGCCTGACACCCCTACACCCAATGTAAAATCATCCTCCACCCTCCTTGCATCTTGTAAAGTATATGTGGAGAATAATGTCAAAAAAAGAATGGAACTGGTTACCGAGGCGTGGAAAAGATAAAAAATCATCACTTCCCTTGGAACCAGGGCACATAGTTTGCTCGAGCTTTTGCAAGCCGAGTTAAAAGATGAAGAAAATTTATTTTTAAAAACGGTCATTCATTTTGGCAAGATTGTCAACAATATGACAGAAACAAAAAGAAGAGAGGAAGATCTTCCATCCAACAACCAGATCGGTCAATTGAATGCATGTTGGAAAGAAAAAGTGAAGAACTTTCATCTCATTGTTCAGTCATGTGAACAAGCCATATCGAAGAAAGATAAATTATTCACAAGGCTATCAAATATAGGCTTAGCCAAGAAAACCAACGACTTCCAAGACCACGACTTAATCGCAAACTCCTTGCCCTTAACCAGGCAAGAGTTTGATAAACAGGTTGATATGTTTAAGGCCTTGTCTCTGGAAATTTTTTACAACATCCTTCAATTTGATGAAGCTCATGTCCATGACTGGCTAGTCAAATATATAGTACAGAATGAGGAAATTCATCAGGCTCTCTGTAATCTTTCTATCAACTTATGGGAATTAGAAAACGATCTTTTCAACATAAAAATACGGAATGAGATCAACGTCACCCCAATGAGAAGCTTCATTGAAGAATGGCTCGAAAGTCAATTGAAACAGGCCGCCGACGAAAGGCAACAGGCAATTGCCAGCATTCCAGCAGTCGTCGAGGACATCCTTGAAACGGCAGTCATCGACAACATCAATGAAACGGTAGCCGCAAGCAAATAGCCAAAGGGCTCAGATGTACCCTCACTATAACTTTACTAATCGCATCCTGCTTTGTTTATCGACCCACTTATTCCAGTTTCTTAAATAGAGATATATAGGAAAACACTTATACCTTTCCATTTTTTTTTTTTGTAGGTATTGCACTCTATCTTCTTTCAAGAATCTTGTTTCTTGTACATATTTCTATAATGGTCTACGGGAGCCCCAATTCTAGTCTACATGACAAACGCATTAAAATTCTGGTTTATTAGTAACAAACTTTAATTTCTTTGTATATTTCAAAATTTCCAGTAGTATGTAACAAACTTTAATTTCTTTGTATATTTCAAAATTTCCAGTAGTATGTAACAAACTTTTATTTTTGGACATATTTCAAATAAAAATGCATTTAAATTTTTATATGTTACAGACTCTATTCTTATCCAGTCTGTATCACAAATGCATTTAATTTTTAATATGTTAAAGATTTTTATTTTTATCTTTCACAACTATGTATGACAATTGCATTTAATTTTTTATATGTTACAAACTTTTTTTTTTTATATATTTCAAAATAAATGGTGATCTACAATGCAAGTGTCGTTTACTTATACCCCATGTTCACAAATGCATTCAAATTTTTATATTTCTTCTCCTTTTAATTTTATGTCTTCATATATTTTTATCTTTCACTAGTCCATATGGCAAATGTATTTAAATTTCCAAATTTATTCTTCCACTGTCAACAAATTTGTAGTTTGTTATATACTTTCAAAAACTATATGTTTGCTATATACTTTCAAAAAATAGATGGTGCTCTCCCTGCCAAGCATCATTTACTTTTGCCCCATGTTCCGTGATATACATGTTGCACACAACATTTCTGTGATATACATTTTGCACCGAACACTTCATTTCATTTACATTTCGACCCCATTTTCCACATTTTTCTTTCTAACCTCGTTGGCAGAAACTACGCTGCCACGCAACCTTATTTTAATAGAAGTTATTTCATATTTCAAAATTAAGTTTCATCTAATATATTTGGTTATGTTTAGTCTCACTACCCCATTAGTTAAAAAAATAAATATATAAATCATGCCAACCTTTATATTAAATTTTGTACACATTCCATAACTCAAGTTTTATTTTGAATAAACATATCACTAAAAAAAAAACTTTTTTCTTAATTTCAAATGTTAAAATTATTTTATTTTTCTTCAAAACCAAATATTTCTTAAATCTTCTCCTTTTATGAGGATAAGTTCAAGTGAAATGATATGATTAAAAGAATTTCTTTCATTTATTTTAAGAGATATTAAATTTTTTTCCCTCTAAAAGATGAGATAATATATCAAATTTTGGCTCGTGAAGGAATTAGATCGATACATAGATTTTATTAAATTAACGATATCAAAATTATCAACTTTTTATATACTAAATTTCAAAAGAACAAAACAAGAATTAAAATATGTAATTCAAAATAAATTATAAACATTTTGTATTTAATAAGTTTATTTTTCTTATAAATTGATGATGATGATTAATGTCCACTAAGATCGAATTGGTCTATCAAACTTTAAGAGGGTAAGTGATTCTTTATAATTTTGTTTTTGTGCTCGAAAAACATTAAGATAAGCTTTCCAAGATCACCATACTTTTGTTGAGTTAAGAGGTTAGGAAGGTTGGTAGTGTGATAAATATTTTGAAAATAAGATCTAATATGGGTATAGGATGGACAATCTAAAAGAAAGTGCTTTTCATCTTCAACATTCTTAGTGTCACAAAGGTGACACACTCTTTCATCCCATGGCATTTTAGGAATTGACCAATGCCCAGTTTCACTATGGAGCTCATGAGAATTTGTTCTTATCTTAGCAATGCTTATTTTTTTCTTTACACTTGGCAAAACAGATAGATAATTTTGATCTTCTAGATTATAGTTGATTACATCTTTATAATACCTTGATTTTCTTTTTTCCTCTAACTCTTTATCACACCACATTTTCTCCTTAAATTTTGATTTGATGTTTTTTTTAATAGTATCTTTATTCTGCAAAATGGTTTCTTCCACGATTCCCCAATATTTTAGCCAAGACCGAGCGTCTTTATGCCATCCTCGCTTGAGTCAATGATGGTTATGACTTGATTTTGAAGCAATTTTAGGTAGCCTCTTTTTTTCCATGTTGTTTAACTTGTTCTTATATATTAGTTATCTAGTCATTGCCATACTCTCAATGAGGGAGAGACTTCTTTCTAAGAGAAGGATGAGATATGGCGTATTATAGGTTACAAAATTCTTTTGTATTTGCTAGATCTGTCTCCAGGATTCACAAGAAATACTACAACCCCAGATTAGTTAAAAAGAAATCAAAGATATTTATGTCATAAAAACAAGAAATATTTGATTTACTAAGATATTTTTTAATAAAACTTCTTATCAATAAAATAGTTTTTTAAATATTTTTACAAAAAGAAAAAGAAAACCAAAAACAAACATATTCACACTATAACTAATAAATCATTATATTAATAAAAGACATCACTCTCTTAAAATTACTCCTATCAATATAAGAAAATCACAATTTTTTATTAAAATAAAATTTGCTACCTCTTATATATTAAAGTAATAATTTATTAAAGCTTTAGTTTAATTGTTCTATTTTTTTTTTTTTGGTTTGTTTGTTTAATTTTGTCTAGCAAAAAAATTGTTAGATTTCAGATTTGAGTGGTTAATTCTGTGTAATCCTAGTATCCTATGAATTTTTGGACACGCTAAATTCATTTATGCATTCAAAAATGCAATTTAAAAAATAAAAAATGATAATTTTGTACATATTTATATCATCAATTTGGGAAAAAAAAACAAAACATAAAACAATTAAACAACACCTATTAATCCTCATACTATAGAACAACCTCAACAAACACAACAAACAATAACCTCAACGAACACAAAGGAAAACCACCTAACCTTTATAGTGTATATGACACAATGTAGACAACTAGGAAAAGAGCATCTTATGTAAATTAATACATTGACTAATCTAGATATAAAGGAGGTATTTTTATTAATAAGTTATTTAAATAATTAATTTAACATTGAACTTCATAATAATGATGATTAACATCAACACTCATTTTCATTATTTGAATCATAGTAAGTATTTAAATAATTAATACCACAAAGATTTAAGTCAACACTTATTTTCATTGTTTACTTGAGAAAACTTGAAAATTAATATTTTTTATAATATTTATAAGAATTATATTTTTGGAGATTTAAGTCAACACTTATTTTCATTGTTTACTTGAGAAAACTTGAAAATGTATATTTTTTTATAATATTTATATGAATTATATTTTTGGAGACCATACGTCATGGAAGTAGGAAAGGGCGACTATTGAACATTTTTTTTTAAGTGAGCATCATAATTACCAATAATTTATTTAAATAGTTAATCGAACAAAGATTTATAAGTATCAACAATTTATTTAAATATTTAATCGAACAAACCTTAACAATCATTTTTATGGTTTGCTTTAAAAAGCTTGAAAACGAATCTTTTTAATAATGTTTTATATTGTTTTTTTGAAAACGATTGAACATAGAAGTGTCAAATGGTAACCATTTGACATTATTTTTGAAAGCCAAAGGCCATAAGCTTGAGAATGGTTTTGGAAGCCAAAGTAGAAATGGGTGATGATAATCTTAGGTTAAAGATTTTAAGAAATGAAGAATTTTTTTTGGAATGTTTATTTGAAATCCGGTTAGGAATTGTTGGATTTGTAGATTTAAGTGATTATTTCTGTAGAATCCGAGTGCTTTGGGAGTTGATTTTTTTTGGAATGTTTACCTGAAATTCGGTTAGGAATTGTTGGACTTGTAGAGTTAAGTGATTATTTTTGTAGAATCTAAGTGCCTAGGAGTTTTTCAACATGTTGAATCTATTTATGCATTCAAAAATGAATTCTGAATAACAAAAAATAGTGATTCGTGTAAATTTATATGGCCGGATTCTATCTAAATAAAACCATTTCGTAGAACAACTAATCAACCCCATTGGGATATATCATAAATTAATAAAATATATTATAAGTTCTTGGAAAAAGTGAATAGTAAAATGTAGAATCATATTCAATAAGTTCTAGAAATGGGGCAATGGTAAAGCAAGCAGACGGTGGCAAGTTCGTTATTTCCATAGCAAGATTGAGAAGATAAGATTGAATACATTAATTATACAATATGAAAGAGCTTAATTGTTAATAACATGTACTTCCTCCTAAAAGATTACAAATTCAAATCCATAGATAAATAAGTATATATATATATATATATAGACTTTAACTTAAAAATAGATTATTATTAATGATTTTGAAAAACCAAATACATTTTAATTAAAAGTATTAAATATATTATTTATATTAAATAATTTTAAATATATAAACAATTTTTACAATAATTTTAATTATATCTTCACAATAACATCGACCTCGTCATGCAAGCTTTTAAATATAGTAATGCACTTTAAAACTTTATTAATAATTTTGAGAAACAAGATACATTTTAATTAAAGGTATTGACTACATTATTTATATTAAATAATTTTAAATCTTAGAATAATGAAAAAGCATAATTTAATTAAAAAGAGAAAAGTTCAAATATTCTACATTTTAGATTTCTTTTAATTATTATTGATTATAAAAAACTACTTGCTAAATAAAAAATTATTTATTAAATTTACATTTTTTTATTGTAAAAATGGATTCAGCCTTCTCAAAAACTTTTATTTTAATTTTAATAATTAATATTTAAAATTTCAATAATTTATCTAAAATTTTAACCAAATTTTAAATAAAAATAACTGAAAAAATCTAAATCATAACATATTTAAATTATAAAATAAAAATAATAAATAAAATAAGTAATATGAAATTTAATGTTCAGACTAAGCCACGTTGCTTTTTTTTTAAAGATTTGTAGTCCTTTCCCCACATAAATCTTTTACCTTCATCTTTACTTTTTATCATACACAGAACAAAAGTACGAATATAGCCTCCATGATAGTATGCATCCACAATCCCTACTTGCTACTAGGCACAATTTTATAGGCTTTCATTTACTCAATAAATATATTTACTTTGCAGCACAATTTGTGGCTTTGATTTGATTTGATATGTAACATTGTGAACTAGTTTATATAATAAATTTACTTTGCAGCACAATTTGTGGCTTTGATTTGATTTTATATGTAACATTGTGAACTAGTTTATATAATAATAACTTATCGAATTGTTTATACTTAACCATTTCCACAAATACATATCAAACCTCTTAAAGTTGATGTCATGTAAACATACACACTACTTGCAAACACCCATTCTTGGGAAAAAACCACCAAATATGTCTACTTAAATAGTAAAGTATAGGCTCTCAATTGTTATGTTAATTCATAATTTTACATATTTGCTTTAGAAATTGAATTCACCCATCCGGTATCCCATTAATTGATCAAAACTTAGTCAAGATAGTTATTTTTAAACCAATGTGGTTTTCAAGGTAGTTATTTTTAAACAAATGTGGTTGGTTGGTTGGTTTTCAAGGTAGTTATTTTTAAACCAATGTGGTTTGTGCAGAGGGAAGGTACCTCTACTAGATTTCTAGCAGGGATGATTTTAGGGGCTAAATTTTGCTCATGGACTAATTTTCCATGGTTTTTCCAAAAAAATATTTGATATTCTAAAAATGATTAGCCCCAATTCTATAGGATAAAAATATTTTACCTTAAAAGTCGCTAAAACTTTATACAAATTGTATATAATCCTTATAAATTTGAATATTTTTACAAAAATATCGCCAAACATTTATAGTTGGCATATGAAGGATTACTAAGATTCGTCAAGGTTTCTACATTTTAAAATAAATTTCCATCCTTAAAATCATCCATGCTTTCTAAAGAACTATTACAATCACAGTAGTTTAAGGAAACCATAATCGATCATTATAGTTTAAGGAAATCATAATAGCACATTGATTTGCAGTGCAAGCATTCTATGACAATTTAAAGATGAGATATGATGCTCCATTTCACTTTTTAGGAAGCATTTTATTTTTCAAGTTAGTTGTATTGTGCTTGTACATTAGGTACCTAGTTATAGCTATACTCTATATGGGGAAATACCAACTTCAATGAGGAGGATGACATGATGAGATGTGTCATATTTCTTTTAATCTTAAAAATACAAGTAATAAAATGTTTCTCATTTTGCTCGATTTTCCTCCATAATTTTCTAGAGATGTTGCAACATCAAACTTCACATACATATAGATAACAAAAGTGACTAGAGTCTCAAATAAGAGTTTTTTTTTTCCCATAGCCATAAATTCATCAATTTACAATGGTTCTTAAGATTAAAATAAGATTTCTACCTTCCATTAATCCTTTTATCAATGCTACAATTGCATACAAGCTTGTGATGAAAGTCAACTCTGTGATATTTATATGAATTAACTTCTTGTAAGTGGCTATTATTATACACAAAAATAGTATTAATGACACACACTAAACCCAAGACACCACATTAATGTAGTGATAGCTATATCCACCATGATGTTGAGGAGCTTCCTATCAAAGAATGGCTAGGACTTTTAGTAATGAAAAAGTTTTGGATATCCTTAGTCATTTTTTTGTTTCTTCTTTTACAAAGTGGTAGGGAAAAAAATATTTAGACAAATATTTATAGATTTCTATTATATTGCATGAAAAAACAATGAAAACTATTTATCATTTAGTATACTAAACATTATTAACATCGATACCAATTTTTTCAGTTAGTTGAACACATGAATTGAATTGATACCAAAGGGCCTATAATTTGTTGAACACATGAATTGAATTGATACCAAAGGGCCTATTGCCACGATAGAAAAAGCGGCCATGAACATCTAAATTCTAAAGAACAATAGTCTCAACGAGCTCATTTTAATGTTAACATTCATTAGAAAACAATGTGATCCTCGTCTTGAGCATTCCTTGAAAACGTTATTGAGCATAGTTATCTATATATATATATATATTGCTTGAAGGCAATGGTACCAACCTTTTTCTAGTTATTAGGTATTCTTAATCGAAATCACAATTCATAAGGTAGAACCTTTTTGCAAGATAATATTCTTTCCAACATATTAAAGAACCACTAACAATTCAATTTCATATAAAAACCAACAATACAGTATAACTCAAAATTGTTAAACAATTGCGAACAACGATACAGTAGAACCCAAAACTATTAAACAATTGCGAAGAATGATAAAGTACAACCCAAAATTATTAAACAATTGCGAACAACGATACAATAGAACCCTGTTAGCAATAGGAATCACCCTCGGACTGTGACGAGGATAAGCCCAATACCCATCAGTTTACACAGTAAATGTAAATGAGTTTTAAGGGGGTCAAATGGATAAGACTCGAGATAATAACGTTCTAACTCAGAAAATCTGGACTAGCATGCACCAGACATTGCGGTCTTGAATCAACTTCAGTCAGTAAGTTGGAGTAAGGGTGAGTAGGAGGAAGATTTAGTGAGAAAAGTGTAGAGGTCCGCTATGAATATCAGATTTTCCAGTAGCCTAAGGAGGAAAAACTTAAACACAAGGTCCTCTTGGATTCAAATTTCAAGGAAGCTGAAAGAAATCATAACAATACTATAATCAAACATTTATCATAATACAGTTACAAAAATCCATGTGAATCAATCAAACATGAACTCTCTTAGTATCAAAGGCAAATAAGATGGAGAAGAAGCTCACTTTCATTAAACAAGATATCTCAAAAAAAAATACATAACCAGAGAACCAGTGTTCTTGATCAAAAGTTTACAATACGGGAACACTTCTCAACCATCGATCTCTACAAAATATCAAAACTGCCTATATATAAGCAAAACTACAACCACCAAGAATGTGATCAGATCAGTGCCTTCAAATCCTTCATTCAACACCCGCTTTGTCAGACTGTGCAGGCCTTCTCATGTCAGACGCGAGCTCACCTCAGTTATGTGCTTTGCAGGAAAATCCGTCCAAAAGTAAGCTTCATATTGACAAACTGCACTCACGGTCGTTCTCAACACGCTTTCCATTTATGTGGTGAGATGAGTTTTCAACCACCTCTCTCACTTTCATTAACGACCTGCATCGGGATTGAAACACGACTTAATGTCAAGGGGGCGGCCACAAGCTGCTCTCGAATAGGACGCCATATAAACGTGTGATTGTGGGGCTGCTCAAAGGTGGTTTGGGTTCACAACGCTTTTGAGCCCACAATCCACCACCTTTTGCCACGTATTAATTTTTCCAAACCACGGTTTCAATTACGGGACCGCTCAAGAAAATTATTGCCTGAGCACGTCGCGTCCTCGCAATGGACTGTGGTCGTCGATCTTGTGATCATGAGTTGAGGCTTCCTTATCAACGACCCAAATTTGGCGCTTTATATTGACAGATCAAATCTTCCCTCTTCGAATCAATGACTGAGATCTTCTTCGTGAATCGGCCTTCGGGAATTTCAATTCTCAAACCATGTTTCCCTCTAAGCAAAACCTCCGGAGCTGAGGATCTGATGACGCGTGGCTCTTGCTAATTGAATGGTCCAGATCTATTTCAAGCTTCGACCATTGATTTCAGGCTTGGAATGAGTTGCTCTGAGTGTTGTGCTTTACGCTCATGGATGTCTCCTACGGCCCTTGACAACTTTATGTGATAACATTTGGCTCCACAGGGGATGGCATGCTCCTACCAAGAACAAGCAGCTCCAATCGCCTTATGCATTGGGTTATGGAGTCGAGCTCAAAACATTTTGCCGAAGGTCGACATGTACACTATTCTACTTATAAAAAGGAAAACAAACACCCATGCTCCAGAAAGAGCTTATTTATGTACAAAACCTAAACTAACTGACTTTTACAATGGGCTAGGTGAAGGCAAACTTCCACCATAGCCATCCAAACTTTTTGATCACTAAATCCTTCGCTTCACCGCAAATGATCCATAAGAAACAAGGAAAGTGTGATAGCTGGCTAATTTAATTCTTATGATCACCCATATTACCTTCAAATGTTGATAAAAAGATCAAGCCTGCATGCTCCAAAGAATTTGAAAAGTATAACTTTATGTACGCATTGATAGGGTCATGAAACTGAAGGCAACGCATGATTAACTTATGAAAGGTTACCTTCACTTTTTCAAAGATGCTGACAACCTGCTTGATGTCCCCTACAGGCACACTTGATTGAATGACAACCACAAGCATATGTGGGTCAAATAGCTTCTTACTGTGAACTGTAGGTACAAGTGGAAGAAGGATGGACGTAGGTGGTTGCTGATCCATTGATGACTGTGGATTTATTTCGGGCTGCGAATAAATGATCTCTTCATGTGCCTCAACTAAGGGTTGCTCCTAGTCAAATTTTATGTCTTCTGTGACAAGGCCAACCTCTGCATCATCCTTACTGTCTTCATAGTGATCAAATACAAGATAAGCTTGTTGCTCATCATTACTAGGATATTCATCAAAAAGGGGTTGTCTTTCATATCTATGATCAACCTTTAAATCAATAATTTTATCAGGAAAATAATTGTTAAAAATATCTATTTCAGGAACAATAGTAAATGTTGCTCCTAGTTGTTCATACACATGATTTATATCAATACATGGTTGTTCATTGGTACATGCTTCGAAGACAAAATCATCCACAATTTTTCCTTCATATGGACAACAAGAAAAAACTGCCTTACGCTCAGAGTTGAGATGATACTGACTTTGAATACTGCCACAAGCTCAGAGGTTCTCCTCCACTTCCCCAACATCCATCAATAACTGAGATAAAGATGTTGATTTCCTTTCTCTTAGGTGAAGGACAAGCTCTGAATGTTGAGCCATGACATAGTACACCATGGTAGCAGTCTCTGTGGGTCTGATCTCTACAAGCATATTATGATACACACTGTAAAAACACATGATGAAGATGGCCAAGGCTTCCTCTTCCCCTCTCCTCAAGGCATTAAAATCATTCCAGTATTGATCAAGGGACTTGTTCTCACCCCACCACTTCAAAAATGCATTGCATAATTCAACCCAGGAACCAATGGATTCAGCTCCCAAACATTTAAACCACACAACAACATCTCCAAACAACGAATTTTAGAACAATCTCATGGCAACATCATCATGAACAATCTCAAATTGACCAACAAAGTTCTCAAAGGCCTCCACATGCCTCTCAGTTGTAACATGATCTTCCCCATAAAAATGAGGAAGATATTTAACAAAATCAGGAGGATAATAATGAAGGTGATATGGAAACTTTAAAGGTTTAAACAACATGTCTCTGATTCTAGTTTGAAAACTAGTGGGCTGAATATGAGGCTTAACACACTGATGGCAAGGCTCAACAGTAACAACAAGATATGATGAGATTTGAGGAGGTTGTGGATTAGTTTCAACCTCTTCAGGGATGCACAGGTGATTGAATCCAGGAGGGATCTCAGTATGAAGTTTATCCTTATGAATAGGCTGAGCTGAGGATATAGGATCAACATCTACAACACAGGCAGAAAGTATGGATTATTCCTCCAAGGATGGATATATAAAGGAAGGTTGGTGATCAACGAAATAAACAAAGCAAAATATGATCCTCTTTATATGTGAAGGGAAAAACAAAAATGAGTTGATAAAGAATAACAAAAGCTCATGCAAAAAACTCATAAGTTCATATCTAGTCATTCCCTTCATCATTCTGTCAATAGGATCTTCCCCAGTGGAGTCTCTGATTGTGGAGTCATCAGGTAGATGATTACAGTCAATTTTTTGTATCCCTCTCTTGTCTACCATCAAGAGTTGGATCTATGTCATTCTTCCCAAGGAGTTCCTCAATCTGCTCAAATTCGTCCCCGACAACAACGCCATTTATGTTAGCACTAGGAATCACCCTTAGACTGTAATGAGGATAAGCCCAGTACCCATCAGTTTATACAGTAAATGTAAATGAGTTTTAAGGGGCTCAAAAGGATAAGACTCGAGGTAATAACGTTCTAACTTAGAAAATCTGGACTAGCATGCACCAACCATTGAGGTCTTCAATCAACTTCAGTCAGTAAGTTGGAGTAAGGGTGAGTAGGAGGAAGATTTAGTGAGAAAAGTGTAGAGGTCCGCTATGAATATCAGATTTTCCAGCATCCTTAGGAGGAAAAACTTAAACACAAGGTCCTTTTGGATTCAAATTTCAAGGAAGCTGAAAGAAATCATAACAGTACTATAATCAAACATTTATCATAATACAGTTACAACAATCCATGTGAATCAATCAAACATGAACTCTCTCAGTATCAGAGGAAAATAAGATGGAGAAGAAGCTGACTTTCATTAAACAAGATATCTCAAAAACAAATACATAACCAGAGAACCAGTATTCTTCATCAAAAGTTTACAATACGGGAGCACTGCTCAACCATCGACCTCTAAAAAATATCAAAATTGCCTATATATAAGCAGAATTGCAACTACCAGGAATGTGATCAGATCAATGCCTTCAAATCCTTCAGTCAACGCCTGCTCTGTCAGACTGTGCAGGCCTTCTCATGTTAGATGTGAGCTCTCCTCAGTTATGTGCTTTGCAGGAAAATCCGTCCAGAAGGAAGCTTCGGATTGACAATCTGCACTCATGGTCGTTCTCAACACGCTTTCCATTTATGTGGTGAGACGAGTTTTCAACCACCTCTCTCACTTTCATTAATGACCTGCATTGGGATTGAAACGGGGCTTAATGTCAAGGGGGAAACCACACGCTACTCTCAGATAGGACGTTGTATAAACACGTGATTGTGGGGCCGCTCAAAGGTGGTTTGGGTTCACACTGCTTCTAAGACCGCAATCCACCACCTTTTTCCACCTATTACTTTTGCCAAACCACGATTTCAATTGTGATACCGCTCAAGAAAATTATTTCCCGAGCATGTCGCGTCCCCGCAATGGACTGTGGTCATCAATCTTGTGATCCTGAGATGAGGCTTCCTGATCAACGGCCCAAATCTGGTGCTTTATATTGACGGATCAGATCTTCCCTCTTCAAATCAACGACTGAGATATGCTTCGCGAATCGACCTTCAGGAATTTCAATTCTCAAACCACATTTCCCTCTAAGAAAAACCTCAGGAGATGAGGATTTGATGATGCGTGGCTCTTGCTAATTGAATGGTCCAGATCTATTTCAGGCTTCGGCCATTGATTTCGGGCCTGGAATGAGTCACTCTGAGTGTTGTGCTTTGTGCTCATGGTTGCAGCCTACGGCCCTTGACAACTTTATGTGATAACAAACCCAACACTACCAAACCAACGCAAACCTCAACAACAACAAAACCAACACGAAATGCCAAACTAATCCGGATTATTTTTGGCACGAAATGAGAGTGGAGATATAATAAATAAATGCACAGAGATATCGTGTATATCCAGTAATATAACAGAAATATATCAGAGATGCAACCATAAACATAGATATACAGTAATGCACGATTTCTATTAATCAGAGAAATGTAAAGAGACTGTAAAAATACAGAGTGAAAGACTTGCTAGAATGGTGGCAGCTTATCTCTGAGAAGAGATGTGACGGCTACTCGCATTCGCAAGAAGATGATTACAATGAGGCTCGGAAGGCCTTTTTACAATAGATGGGAATGCCAAAAGTCCTAGACATCCAAAAACCTAACCCTAGGAGATGAAGCGCCAAAAGTCATGTGGGCCCCGTTTGGGTAAGTGAGTACATCAACTTCCCAGGGTCGTAACTTTTGCATACGATCTCCGTTTTAGGCGTGTGATAGCTCGTTGGAAAGGTATTGTTGAGGAGATTCATTTTGGGGGCTCAATTATGCCTTCGAATATCATTGAGAACCTAAATCTCGAAAAACCTTCATTTGGACCCTCAAAATGGCCCTGAAAGTTAAAACCTGCTAAAAATAGTAAATTGCCAAAATGGCCAGAAAAATGTTTTGAGTCATTTGGAAAAGGTGGGTGGCCACCGATATCCACCTGGATCAATCCTCCCTCCTTAGGAAGCAATTTTCTCCATTGTGTTGAGTTCTCGGGGGAGAAGGAAAAACGTTTATTGAATCTACATCTTGGTGAGTTGCTTGTCTTGTTGGAGACATCGCGCTGCTTGGTTTGTTGAAGGTCGTCACGAACCTGTGGCTGGAAGGGTTGGACCTTTTTAACCAGTTTGGCTACATGAGATGACTGTGTGTAGAAGGAATCTTTGTGCTTTGTTGCAACCTTGTCGACCTTCTTCTGTTGGATAGAAGGTGCTTGGGCCGAAGCTGTGGTGGTTGCAGTATCCTTTTGTTCCCCTTTTGAACAGATTGTGGAGAAGATGAATTTTGTAGTATGAGATACTACCTTGTGGTACTGTTTAGGTGGAGCAGTAGTTGGAACTACCTCAGGTATCCTGTAGAGATGACCCCCAAGAGTAATAATGACGCTACAGGGTCGAGACTCATAGATAGCATGGCGTTTCCACATATATGGTTGGCCCAAGAGAACATCACAAACATCCAGTGGGGAAACATCACATAATACCTCATCCTTGAAGGGTTGGATGTCGTATGACAATCGACACTACTGGATGACATGAAGATCTCATCCTTGGCGAAGCCACCCGATGTTGTATGGTTGTGGGTGTGGTGTTGTCGACAATCCCAACTGTTTGACGACCTCTGCTGAGATGAGGTTCTTCTGGCTTCCACTATCAACAATAAAATGATGTGGGGTCCCCTTCACCCACATCTGTGAATGAAAAAGGCGCTCCCCCTCTTCTAGATCTGTTGGTTCTTCTGGTTGAATTGATGCGGTCGCAACAATAGCAGTGGAGTCTGTGTCAATGATCTATCCTTTACCATTATTTTCAGAATTAGATTCTAAATCAGGGTTTGGCTCCTTCTCTTTGATCTCAGCCACCAATGACTGTTTTGAGCGACATTCATCGGTGTTGTGCCAGGGTCTTTTGTGGAAATCACACCATTTTCCAGTGTCCTTCTTTGTCTTCCCGTGACCCTTCTTTTCCTGTGTCTTGGACTGGTTTTCAGGGAACTGTTTGTTAGGGTCGTCTTTGTCATGCTTCGGTTGTTGTGGATTTGCAGACCCGAACTCCCGTTTGTTCTGGTGCTTAAATTTCTTCTCAATTTTAACAGCATATCGATAAGCAGTACCAAGTGATGAGATGTCCAGAAAATCCATTTCAGTCTGGATGTATCTGTGTAGAGCCCCACGGTATTTCAGAACCAAATGTCATTCGGAGTCTTTGATACCCATCTTGGTGTGCAAGGTATGGAATCTATTGGTGAACTTCGGAACTGATTGGCCCCTCTCTTGCCGCAGTGTGGTCCATCTCATGTACTGGTCCTCATAGTTGCCAACAGGGTAGTACTGTTCCTTTACTGCATCCACAAAAAATTCCCAAGTGGGCTCGGCCCCATATATTCCAGAATCCTCTGTGGAACTCTGCTCCCAGTAAGTTTC
>ML791632.1:572504-599686 GCA_009831015.1 Picea engelmannii | reverse complement strand
TAATGATGGAATATGATCATCAATGCAAGATGGACCCCAAAATGCCTCTCAAATACCCATGTACTCGCTCTAGCACCCATCTGGCTATTCTGGTCATCATAAATCTCTGCCCTGTGATGATGTCCCAAAGTGGGGACATTACACCTCGAGAGAGACAAGATCGAGACCCAACTTGCTATACTCGGACCTCGTCGGGGACATGCACTGAAAACGATCAAGAGCAGCCTGCTCTGATACCACTGATCCAGATTATTTTTGGCACGAAATGAGAGTGGAGATATAATAAATAAATGCACAGAGATATCGCGTATATCCAGTAATATAACAGAAATATATCAGAGATGCAACCATAAACATAGATATACAGTAATACATGATTTCTATTAATCAAAGAAATGTACAGAGACTGTAAAAATACAGAGTGAAAGACTCGCTAGAATGGTGGCAGCTTATCTCTGAGAAGAGATGTGACGGCTACTCGCATTCGCAAGAAGATGATTACAATGAGGATTGAAAGGCATTTTTACAATAGACGGGAATGCCAAAAGTCCCAGACATCCAAAAACCTAACCCTAGGAGATGAAGTGCCAAAAGTCATGTGGGCCCCGTTTGGGTAAGTGAGTACATCAACTTCCTGGGGTCGTAACTTTTGCATACGATCTCCGTTTTAGGCGTGTGATAGCTCGTTGGAAAGGTATTGTCAAGGAGATTCATTTTGGGGGCTCAATCATGCCTTTGGCTATCATTGGGAACCTCAATCTCGAAAAACCTTCATTTGGACCCTCAAAATGGCCCCGGAAGTTAAAACCTGCTAAAAATAGTAAATTGCCAACATGGCCAGAAAACTGTTTTGAGTCATTTGGAAAAGGTGGGTGGCCACCGATATCCACCTGGATCACAAAATTTATGGCTGAAAAATTTTTCATTGATGTAGCCAAGTTTTAATACCATGAAGACATTGCAAACAACAATTATGTAGAACACATTGTTGACAACAACCACAACAATAGTGGAAAGGCCAAATTTCCCCAGAACACGAAGAGCACCAAGCCTCCTTCAAATGCCAAACTCCACTAGACTAAGCCATGATGAACAACCATATGGTAGCACCCACAACAATAGTTGAAAGGCAAATAATGCAAAGTGTAAGGACCTTGACTTGAGGTGTCAATGGCAATGGCACGATGGAGGGTGTGTTGGGCATACTTTGCAAGTTGCATGGCGAGTGTATATAATTTGGTAGCCTTGGTTAACGACTCATGGTGATCCATGAGACGGCTAGGATGGTGTACCAATGTAGAGGCTAGGAGGACTATTAATGTCTTGTCGAGTAAGATGAATGATCGATCAATGAGGTGGCACATAACGAGCTTCAATGGAGGACAACACTACTTGGAAATGTGGTAGATTGTGTATGTTGTCCATGGAAAGGAAACAACGGTGATATGTGCATCAAAGACATGTAAATGCCTTATGGAGTAGGAACATGATATTTGGTGATTATCAAGTGTAGGCTTAGATGGACGATAGCACAGTTGCATGTTGGGTAGTCAAATCTTCAAGTATGCTTGGCTTGGAGGAGGCAACAACAGGTTTCCTCTAATTGGGTGGCGATGGTGCAACATCGCATATGGTGAAATGAACACTCTAACTTCTGCATTGTTAAAGATGATTGGCTTGAGTTCAACCATGACATGTCAGTAAGGCATAGTTCAAATGATACGAGCAATTATTGGTCATGTCCAATTAACGAGGTCATGTCGATGCCACACAATGACTAGAATTCTTGAGTGGTATGGGATTCTCAAGTGAAACTATAATTCTATCGCTTTGACACAAAGCCTCTAACAAACATCAAACTCCACCATACAAGCAACAACAACAAATGTGAATTTTAGTAAATAAACAATCCAAACCTTCACAAAATCAATGATACAATTGTCTTCAATACTTTGGAGTAAACATTACACCAAATCATAAACTAGTCTTCATTGTTCATGGTAATAACTACATAACACACATGCTAAACAACACCAAAACCTAACAAACTCCAAACCTCCACCAGAACAAGCGACGACGAACAACAATGTAATAGAACCCACTGCTCAAAAACATCCACAACAATAATCAAAAGGCCAAACCAAACCCGATCACAAAAAATGTGAAACCTCCAACAAACACCATACTTCACCAAAGCAGTGACAACTAGTCTTCAATGCCCAAAGTAAACACTTCCCAAATAACTTTTTTATTTAATTGTAATTTAATAAAACATAATAGCATATGCCAAACTTAACGGAAAAAAAAATTGCGCTCCTGTACAGAGGGCTTAACACACAAGGTGGATTCTTTATTTGCGGCACGCACAGACATTATAAAGTAAAATGGAAAGAAGAAACAAACCACCAAGAAACATGAAAAATATATACATATTGAATATTTGTAATGTGTTACTGTAATAATATGTATGTGTGTGTGTGTGTGTGTGTGTGTGTGTGTGTGTGTGTTGTTTTAATTGTATTTTTTGAATGTAGAAATGAATTTAGCATGTTGAAAACTTCTAGAGTAGATGAATTATATAGAAATAACTAATCAAATTTATAGTTTTAACAATTTTTCACAAGATTTATAATAAATATCCTTTAAAAATATCCCCAAAAAACAAAAACATAAAACGATTAAACTAGACAAAAAAAACTGGAACACCATTTTATCTACTTTACGCATAGTCAAAGAGTTGTATCCTTCTAATGGAACTAAGTGCCACTGTGTATCCTTCAAACTTGTGAATAAAATTACTATAGGAGGAAAATATAAATTTAATTATAGTTTCTAGAAACAGATTTGTTATTATTTACTATAAGTAATCGTGAATGCATAATGGTTGTCGTGATATTCGTTTGTGATACAATGTAGCCAACTACTATATGTGAATCCATCGTGCATTGACCAACTACACATTATTAGTCCATGTTAAAGGCCTGGGACTATAGCAATGAGTTTGCCTTTGATTATGTATTAGTTTATTGTTGACTTTAAATTTATGTGTTATATTCAATGTGTAACATAGGAAATTAATATATGTATTTTTTTAAATAATAAAAAAACATGTTTTTCTAAAATTTAATTGGTTAATATATTTGATGTGTTATTGCAGGCTTCACGTCATTCAATGTACAAAATTGATTACACAATTAATGAATTTACTAGTTTGACATGACAAGGATGTTAGGTGCTCGGTATGAATGTTCCTCTCGTCTTCCTCTGAAATAAATATCATAAGTTGTCGACTCTGCTATCACCATGAATTGTTCACATTCAGGATGATCGTTTCACTGAACAAATTGTTTAAGGTCTACTAACATCCTCGTGTGGGAACTGAACACATGTTGTGCAAATCGACAAGTGTGTATCCATCTGTCCAGTTCTAAATCGTTAGTCGAAAAGTAGTCATTTGATATTCTCGACCGACACTGCAAATTCTCAAGTACATGGGTGGATCCTGGCATAACTCAATCCCTTCATTTTACTTTCTCGCGATGCCATTTTTTAGCCAGACTATTTCAACAACATAATTGTTTTTTTTACCAAAGTACATTTTTTATTTATATAAAAGAACCTTATCCAAATAATTGAAAATCCCCAAAACGTTTTCATTAGATTATGAGATTTTAAGTTTTATTTAATTTTAATCAATTTTTAACTTTAAAACATCCATCCATAAAATCAAAATGGTCTTCGTAGACTTTTTTTTAAGAATATTTAATCTCAAATAAATTCCAAATTTTAAAAATATATAAAAGAAAAACATCGAGAAATTCTTATACTCTTTTTTAAGTATCTTTTTCAAGTATATTTAGATCAAATAAATTATAAATTTATAAACATTAAAAAACTTGGAAAATAATTCATTCTTAAAATTAATCTAAAATTACCATCGATGTCAAGGAGGTTTCAGCACTTAACAAACAACCCTCAATTATTATCTTTTGACAAAAAATATTCATTACTTGTGCATTTAGTTATATTAAGTTTCATTGTTCAACATGTATTTTCCAACTAACTCAGCAGGAACTGCGTTGCCATGCAACCCTTGTTTAACAGTCATAATAAAGAAACATTCATAATAAAGAAGGGATTATTTTATTAATAAATTATGTAAATAATTAATTAATAAAAACATTCATAATAAATAAGGCACCTCAAGTATTAATTATTTGTTTAAATAATATATCCAATAAAGATTCATGACAACAATCATTTTCATCCTTTGCTTAAGATAATTTGAAAACCCAAACCACAACCTTGAGCAAAGCATGAAACTTGAGCAAGCCAAAGCAAAATTCACAAACCCCTCCACACTGAGTAGACTAGGTGACCAACACAAACCTAAAAACCCATAGAAAACCCAAAAGACACCAAAACAAAACCACATTCTCTATTGGGGTACTTCTAATAATTTTTTCCCTCAGAAATAACAATTGTTTTGCTATTCAATTTTGAATCAAATGCAACTTTCCAATACATATAGGTTCAAAGCCATTACAACATACTCATTATGAACTTTATTCATGTCATTATGGGAATTGAACCCGGTGTTGGGTATGTGTTATATTCTTTGCATGTGTGTGTGGGCGTGCCAGATTCAACACCTGCGTCTGACGATCCCAACTTCCTTTGCCCTTTGTGTCGTGTGCGTCGGGTGCTTTCCTGGGGTCCCAGGGGGGGGCAGATTTGGCCCTCCCTAATTACGCGCAGCATTTGGTGCAGCACCCCAATTGTTTTTTTTGGGGCAGTTTTTTCTATTCTAACATATTTTGTTATTTTTAGCGGTTTTCTAAATTAATCTCGGATTAAGGGATTAGGGTCTTGGTAGCTACGAAATACCTAAAATATTGTATATATTGTATTGTGAATGGTGAAATTAATATAATAAAGAGTTGAAAGGTGCATCACCAAGAAAGGTTGGTTTTCTCCCAGTTAAGGGTTTCCAACGTAAATCTCTGTGTACTGTGTGTATGAGCCATTGATTAATTTATGTTTTGTTTAAGAATCTGTATGAATTTCTTTATTTCACATGTTTAAAACTTACACCCAAATAAAAAAGATAACAATCATTCCTCACAACAAAGTTAATTGTCGACGAAATATAGCTTTAGACAAATGTAAATGCTTGCATGCCATATTCCATGGATTTTGTCCTTTCGTATAAATGTTAAACGACATCTAGGGAAATCATAAACTTAGGGGATAAGGGTATATTAAGATTCACCATTTTTTATTATGGTCTCTTGTGATCATGGTTTCTTTTGGTACATGGTGGCTTCATTCACTAAGCGATTCATGGTTATTATGATTTCTTGTGGTACATGGGTGGTTGATTGGCTAAGCGATTCATACCTTTGTTGTACTCTTTTAAGACATGATAAAATGAAATTTTTTTTAGAGGTTAAAAAATTATTAAAAAATAATGAAAATCAATCTAATATTTTTTAAGTAAATTAATTAATTGATAATAATTTTTGAATTACAATTAATAATTTCAATTTATATTTTTAAAATACTAATTAAATATTTTTATAATAAATAACCATTATAACAAGAATATACAAATATAATAACTTAACATACGACCATGTCATCTCTTCGCTAATTATGCAAATTTCTCATTATATCTTCTTTTAATTCTTTCTCATGGATATTAATTTAATTAAAAAAAAATATTTCGTTTAATTTAATACTAATGTCAATGGCATAAATGGGTTAACGAAACTTAAACAAAGAATATTAAAAAAGAAAAATGATTCTAAAAGATGAGATAATTTATCTATTTTTGGCCTCGCAAGGAACTAAATATATACATAGGTTTTATTAAATTAATAAGATCACATATTAATTTTTTCAATATTAAATTAAAATAATAATAATAATAATAATAAATTAAAAAAAACAAAATAAGAATTAAGATAATTTTTAAGTTATATAATTTTAAATTTCAAAATTCAATTTTTTTATATTTAAATGAGTTCAGTTTTTTAGATTAAAGATGATTTAAATTAAAGATTAGTTAAAAAAAATTAGAAATATTTATGTTATATAAACAATTTTAAGATTCACAAATTTTAGAAGTATCAAATTTAATAAGATATTTTTTATATATAACATGTTATATATATATATATATATATATATATATATATATATATATAATCAAAGAACAAGCATGCTTTGATACCTAACCAATCAATCATTATTTTAATATAAAAAATTAAGCATGCTCTCTTTCTATTTAAAATAGAAATTATATTAATATAAAAAACTAAGCATGCTACTACCTCATATATCTTAAAGTAATAATTTATTAAAAAAATTAAAAATCAATTGGGAAGTCATCATGGGTGTCATGATGTACTTGTAAAGTATATAACACAATGTAGATAAGAGGATCATATGTGAATTTATGCATTGACCAATATGTACAACTAGCATACATTATTTAACAATCATAATGATAGTGATAGTGATGATTATTGCCCACTCAAACCATCATAATAAAAAATATATGTATTTTCGTAATAAAGAAGATATAATAAAAATTAATGATTTATTTAAATAATTAATAAGGAAAAATTATGTGAGCATAAACCTAATAAAAAATATATGTATTTTCGTAATAAAGAAGATATAATAAAAAGTAATGATTTATTTAAATAATTAATAAGGAAAAATTATGTGAGCATAAACCTTCATAATAAAGAAGACACACTACTTATTAATGATTTATTTAAATAATTAATTTAACATAATTAATTTAACAAAGATTTACATTAGTAATTATTTTCATTGTTTTGTTTTGTTTTTTTTAAATAAAAATTGTATTACTTTAGATAATCAGTAAACTAGTAAAAATAACAAAGCTTGTAACCTTTTTTACGAAATAGAAGGAAACCAGAACCAGATGCAAGTTTGAGAAAGCATCCATGTTTATATTGATATACATAGGTGGCTAGAAAAAAAAAAACTATGAAAGCTATAATCTGGCCCTGGGCCTGCCTAATATTGTAGCTATGACTATTTTGAACAAAAAGACATGACATGAGAAAAATCAAACACTGGAAGAACCTAGATTTTCATTTCCATTTGAGGGGTAAGGCCAGGCCGAAGCAAATACATAAGGGTGGCAGCAAGTCAGGCACCTTCTCTTGACATGCTCACTTGAAAAAGAGTCAAAGAACACATCCAACCGGTGGCAAAGGATGGTCTGACAAAAAAGATGCTCAATAGCATACCTTCTCAGGTCGAAGATAAGCCATAATTGATCCTCTAAGAAGCTGCATCGGTGGGGCGCCTCAGGCACTGTATCCGCATTGGGATTGGGCTTAGTTTTTGGACAAGCTACTTCATGAACCATGTTGTCAAGCAATGGAAGAGGAGCCTCTTCTGTAATTGGAAAACTCCCGAGAGCTCCCAATACCAGGGTGGGAGCAACACCTGCCTCTCGAGAGGAATTGAAAAGAGAGGGTTGTAAATCTGTAGCAGCAATCAATTGAGAGTCCGTAGGAGACTGAGGAGGCACTAGAGGGAATTATTCTTCAATGAAAACATAATTATTGTCGTCCTTCATCCAATTCTAAATTGTGAAGGGAGAATCCATAGAGGGAGAGTCGACAAAGAATGGGCTAGTGGAGGGTGGCAGAATTGGCGAGGAAGAAGGACTCGGAAAAAGCCGACGATCCGTGTAGTTGTAGTAGGCTAGTTCGTTCTTCAACTTACCCCTCTCATGCGTCATTGCGATTGAAAAAAGATCAGAAGGCCAAGGGAGAAAGTGCAAGAAGATCAGAGAGCCGTGGGCATATAGAACTCCAATGAGGGAGGAGGAGACCACCCACGATGCCCAAACAAATAGAATAGACCATAAACCATGTCTTGCCTCCAATAAGTTGCCCAAATTGGTAATGGAAGGTGCCATTAAATCTGAGTTGACGTCTTTCATCTTCCTCGTACCAGCACTCGAATCGATCGGCTCATTGAGTTTCCCACGCAACACAAGCACGCCTCCACACTAACTATGTTAATGCTCTGCATCTGAATGAATAGAGGAGGGAGGGCGGAGGCAGGATGCATTAACTTCCCTTAGTGCATGTAGTCTAATTGTCACCCCATGCTAGGGCATTTTCATTGTTTTGTTGAGAAACATAAAAATAAATATTTTTTTATAATAATAATATTAAAAATATTATTTTTTTATAATATTTATATGAGTTATATTTTCGAAAACCATACGTGAGAAGCGGTCACCATTAAACGATTTATAAGTATCATTGATTTATTTAAATAATTAATCCAATAAAGAGCTACTTCAAACATTATTTTTTGAAGAACTATATCATTTTTGGAAGCCAAAGACCATGAAAGTGAAAAATGGGTGACTTGTGATACATAATAAATTAAAATAGAACTTGTAATACATAAAAAAAAAAAAAAATTAAAATTAAAATATTATTAATACAAAACATATAATAAATTAAAAATATTATTTAATTTTAAAAATATAAATAATTAAATGTTTCTCATTTTGCCTGATTTTCTTCCATGATTATCTAAGGATGTGGTAATCTCAAACTTCACATCTATATAAGATAACAATAATGACAAGGTGAGTCTCAAAGATGAGTTTCTCTTTTTCCCTTAGTAAAAAATTCATCAATTTAGAATGATTCTCGAGACTAAAATAAGCTTTCCACCTTCCATTAATCCTTTTCTTAATGCTACAATCTCATACAAACTTATGATGAAGGTCAACTTTGGGATTTTTTTATGAGTTAACTTCTTATAAGTGGTTATTTTCATACAAAAAAATAATTTAAGTGTGTGTGTGTGTGTGTGTGTGAGAGAGAGAGAGAGAGAGAGAGAGAGAGAGAGAGAGGCCAGGAGTGGACATAAATCATAACTCCACGGGATGATTATTCCATTAGCTTAAATCTCAGTAAATATACAAAATGTAACTGTTGGTTTTCTCCAACGTATGACTCTTCCTATCACCTATGACGCTTCATATGTACATTATTGTTACAAACAACACAATCCCAAGGATTATGTGTCCAACATTCCTCCCTCCCTTAATCGGATGGTGTGTGTGTGAGTCCAAGCAACATTATGAACTTCTCAATTTTTTCTCTTCCAAGCTCTTTGGTGAAGATGTCCACAATTTGCTCATTTGTGGAACAATGTCTTAAGTGAATAGTCTTGGCCTCTACATGATATCGAATCAGATGATAATTTGTGTTGATGTGCTTTATTCAATCACATAATCTAGGATTCTTAGCCAACTTGATTGCAAAAGTATTGTCAACTAGAAGAGGAGTAGAATTCACTTGTTTCTCCTGCAAATCTTCAAGTATTTTCTTGAGCCACACAATCTCCTTTGTTGCTTCTGCAACATATTTTTCCTCTGTTGTGGAATTTGTTGGAACTGATTGTTTATGTGATCTCGGAGAGACAACTAATGATCCAAGAGTCACCAGATATCCTGAAGTTGAGACTTCATTTTCCTTATCTCCATCAAAGTTTGAATCATAATATTCGATCAGGTTGAAGTCATCCACCTTAGAGTACTTGAGTCCAAAATCTTGAGTTCCTTTGAAAATATTTCAGAACTCTTTTTGCAATAGACCAATGTCCTTCACAGGGATTTTTCATGAACCTGGAAAGAATCCCAACAACAAATGAAATGTCTGGTCTAGTGGTAGTAAGATAGATGAGACTTCCCACAAGTTGTCTATACTTGGTTGCATCCTCAAATTCATTCTCTTCTTTTGATGTGAGTTTCAAATTCTGTTCCATTGGAGTAGAAACGAGATTGCACTCAGTCATGCCAAACTTGTTCAATAGTTGTCCAATGTACTTCTTCTGGGAAATGAATATGAACCTTGGATTTTGAATTACCTCAATGCCCAAATAGTAGTGAAGATGTCCCAAATCTATCATCTCAAAGCCTTTCTTCAACTCTTTCTGTATGGATGCAATGTAGCTCTCATTGTTCCCTATTATCAACATATTATCTACATATACTACAAGATATACAACAATTTTTCCAACTTTCTTGACAAACAAAGTTGCATCATTAAAATGCAACTCTAATTTCAACTTTAAAGTTGAAATGATGGAAATTTAATTTTAGAAGATGTTTGGTTAACTTTTCACACCATGCTTGTGGTGCTCGTTTCAATCCATATAAGGATTTGATGATCTTGCATACCTTATGTTCTTGCCCCTTCACAAAAACTCCTTATGGTTGAGTGATCCATATCATTTACTTAGCTAGTTAATGACTTGATTACTTTAAAAGAGTGTGAAACCAAGACAAAATAAATGCATAAAGAGACTATGTGCAATAATAATAAGCAACAAAGAAATAATAATGACACAATGAGATGATAACGAAGTTCACCCAATGTGGGCTAAGTCTCTAGATCGCTTCCAATTGAGTGAACTCTTCTATTATGATGCAAAATTGGTAAAATTACATCAAAGTATTCAATCTCAAAGCTGGTCTTCTACTCTATTGCAACACAATGGCCTCCAAAAACCTTTGGAATTACATCTCTCCTCTTTACAATCCACTAAGAGTGCTAAAAGAGCTTATATACATCTCTTGTATGGTCTTCTATGGAGGAAATACCATAGCAATTCTTACAAGTGAACCATATAATACAATGGTGAAATACCTTTCTTATGTAACAAAGGGCCCATGGTTCAATATTATTCGGTCCAATTTTTATGGTCATCAAATATTTGATTAACCAAAATTAATATAATATATTAAACCATATAATATATGGCCTAACAAATTGAAATAAAAAAATAACCACACACACACACACATATATATATATATATATATATACGAAAATTCGATTTGTTTCGATACCATACAAGGCATATAATTATACCATAGTCGTTAGACCCAAATCTCAACCATATATGCAGATTATTATATGGTTATTTGATGGATAAAATTTTGGATATTAGTAGAGAAAAATGTGGTTCAAATCTCACAAAATCTGCATATCACCTCTTTTCATGGATAAAGATTTTATATGGTTCACGACTTCCATTTTATTTAAATAATATATGCGATCATTATCATTTAAATAATATAAGGTTTATGGTTGCCAACATTCTAGAAGGTCCATGTGGCATTCTCAAACCTTGCCATGTGTCAGCACCATATCTTTCCATGTGTCAACACCATACCTTGCCACTTCAAATACATAGTCAGTTTCCACATCACCAACCATACAGTGCCACATCATGATTTGGACAACCACATGTCAATCTTTGGTTGTGCAACGTGGTAGTCTTTGCACCTATTTTGCCTTCAACTTTCGAAGGCCATAACTTTTTCATACAACGTTCATTTGAACTCATTCAAGCGTCATTGGAAAGATCTCGTCGAGCTTTTCATCATGGAGACCTATGCATTGATTTTTGAGACCTTTTAAGTTTGAGGTATTATGTATCATCTTGGATCATTGAGACATGAACACATTTTCTTTCAAGTCTCCATTCAAGAAAACAGTCTTCACATCCATTTGATGAATTTTCCATCCATTTTGTATTTCCATGGAAAATAGAGTGTGGATGGTATCCCATTTTGATGTGGGGGAAAATTTCTCCTCATAATCAAAACCTTCTTTCTGTGGAAATTATTTTTCCATGAGCCTTTCTTTGTGCTTGCCAAGTGAGCCATCTGATTTGTACTTGTTTTTGAATACCCACTTGCAGCTGATTGGTTTGGTTCCAAATGGAGGATCTACCAACTTCCAAGTCCCATCCTTGATGAGAGCATCATATTCCCTTTTCATGGTTTATTTCCATTCATCATTAGAAGTGGCTTATTTAAAGGAAGTCAGTTCATGGTTAGTAGATAAATTCAACTCACAATCATATGAAACATCCATGTCATCTACATCACTTGAGTTTGAATTATCTACATTACCTCCATCTTGTCTTGAGGACATTCTGGTTCCTTTATTTCCGACCTCATTGGGATGAACACTTTCAAGTGTTTTAGTGAGCCATTTTGGTGGATCTTTCCGAGATAGTCCTGGTTGCTCAACTGATTGAGATGGTGTCGAGTTCTCATAAAGCCTAATATTTTCAATCCTCTCAATCACATCATCCAACTGTACTTCAGGTTCTGATGAAGTGGTAGGAACTTCTTCATGTGGGGAAGATGTTTCTTCAAAAGGATGTTCCAGAGATTGACCCAAGATAGGGATCCCCCATTCAATATGTGGAATATCATCATCAAATTCATGATATGTATTTACATGAGTGAATCTGTCCAGATGATCAAGTTGCCTCTCAATAGTTTCATCTTTCTTAGAGGATTCAAGAAACATCACATCTCTGGAAAGGATGAATTTCATGTTTGTCTCATTGTAAAGACGATACCCCTTGGTGTTATTTGAGTACCCCAAGAAGATGCACTTATGACTCATTGCATCAATCTTGCTTCTTTTCTCCTCATGAATCAAGGCATAGTAGGTGGAACCAAAAACCCCAAGATACCTCACTGAAGGAATGTGGCCATAACACATTTCATATAGAGTCTTGTTCTTAAGAGCATGAGATGGACACCTTTTTTTGACATAAACTGCACATAGAATTGCATCATCCCAAAACATCAATTTAACATTCTTGAAAAATATCATGGAATGAACCATATTTAGGAGTGTCTTGTTCATTCGTTCAACTACACCATTCTATTGGGGATTGTACGGAACTGTGGTTTGATGTTTGATTCCATGTTGATGAAGGTATCTTTCAAATTCATTAGATGTATATTATCTTCCATTATTAGTGCGAAGAGAGCCAATACGAGATTGAGCTTCATTTTTAATCCATACATGAAAATTTTTAAATGTTTCAAAAGCTTGTGATTTATCTTTTAGAAAGTACACCCAACACATCATGGTGTAATCATTGATAAACGACATGATATATTTATTTCCATTTGTAGAAGGAATAGGCATAGGGTTGTACAAATCAAAATGAATCAGTTCAAGTTTTCTACATGGTCTGGAAGTAGAATCATGGAATGGTTGTTTTCTATGCTTTCCAATGATACAAGCATCACATTGTTTTAGTTTTTTAGGAATAGACTAGAAACACCATTATTTCTCAATATACAAAGACTGTCATAATTGATATGACCAAATATAGCATGCCACAAAATAATAGATGGAAATATACCCGAGTCATTATGAGAGAGGTATGCAACAATGTGTGTATGGGAAGATGTCCCATTCAACTTCAACAATCTTCCATCTTCCATTTTGATCATAAAACACATGTTATCATAATCCTTCATATTTCAACTTTTCCACCGATCATATGAATATAGTGTCCTTGTTGTCTGATGTGCACAAGGGACAACAAGTTTCTTTGTAGCTTAGGAATTTAGAGTACATTATGTAGAAGAAAATCTGGAATCCAAGAAACTTGAGTCTGATGGTGCCCAATAGGGTTTGAGTCTGGACTTGTCTACAAAATACATTATGCCATTTACATTGTATTTAATTCTTCAAAAAGTATCTTCGGAATATCATGTGAGAGGTTGCGTCTGTGTCAATAATCCACGAATCTTTCCAAGGAGTATATGCAGTGTTAAATGAATCTTTTGTTACTCCTATATTTCAATGAGCAACAATGTAATGGGAAGATTGAGGTGGATTACCTTTTACTAGTTCTAAAGGTTTACCTTTGTCCTCTTTCTTATTTTGTCTGAATTATTTGATCTTATCCCACAGAACTCTGCGGTCATCTACTTCATGTGATCCATTCTTTTTGCAACGGGTACAATGAAGTTTGGATCTATCACCTTGGTTGTGTCTATCCCATGCCTATGTAACTCTTTCTTCCATGTACACGTCCTCTTTTGTTGTTTTCTCCTCTGGAAGAATCATGTTGTTTACTCTTGTCATTCTGAGTAAGGTAAACATTCTCTCCAGTTGAAGGAGTTGTCTTCTTTCCAAAGGATTTCTCATGTTCTGCAACTTTCTCTACCATCTTGTCAAATGTGATGGATTTCATTTGACCACTTGCTTGCATTAATTCAAGGTAGTGAAAATATGTAGGGTAGAGGGCCTTAATTAAGGTCATGAGAGGGAGATCAATATTCACTCAAGTGGATTAAATATTATGCATTATGGCTTTGATTTCTAAAGCTAAATCCATAGGGTCATCTTTCTTCAACTCTAGGTTGAAGATCTTCAACATTAGTTGTATGAGTTCTAGTTCTGAATTGTTGATGATTGCAACTATGTGAGACATTATCCAGGACACAAACTTGAGAGAGATCCCCTGAGAGGGGTGTGTGGTTCCTATCTGAGACAGATATGGTACGTAGAGATGGCCTCCTCCTTACAGAGAGTTGAGAAGAACTCCAGATAATTCTCCTGTGTAACACAGTGAGAAAGGAGATCTATAGAGTTGGACGTGCCTGTGGATGAGCACAAGGTGAACGTGTGAATTTACAAGATATGGGTGCATCATCATGAGACAGAGATGAAGATGATGTATTATTCTCCTCTGAGTAGAGAGTTGATGATGAGCTCCATATGACTCTCCTGTGTAATGTAGTGGGAAAGAAGATCTATTGAGTGGACGTGCCTGTGGATGAGCACATGTGAATGTGTGAATTCCCAAGAGATGGGTGCATCATCATGAGACAGAGATGAAGATGATGTATTATTCTCCTCTGAGTAGACAGTTGATGATGAGCTCCAGATGACTCTCCTGTGTAATGTAGTGGGAAAGAAGATCTGTTGAGTGGACGTGCCTGTGGACGAGCACATGTGAACGTGATCCTAGTTGTTTATTTTTCATAGCATTAGGTTAAGCATGTAGTTAATTTAATTTCATCATGTCTTAACAATAAGCAAAAATGTTGCAGCAACCAATATCACAAGAAGAAACACCATGCACAAGTACACAATATATATCATGGGAAACCCTTCTCAAACAAGGGAGAAAAACCCATCCAAATCCTTTGCTATATTCTTCAAGAGAAAGACCTTTCACCACAAAGAATGACTTATCACACAAGAGGGTTCTTAATCCCTAGAAACCCTAGCGCCCAAGAGAGGAGCACACCTTTTCCAAAGAGAAGTACTTGCTGAAATTTCCAAAACATGTGAGGAGGATATGATTCTACAATGGAGAATCATCTCCTACTTATATTAGACTTTGACTATTTAGCAAGGGCGTCTTATTGGCACAACAGGCCTGACCTCTCTAATTCAAATACACTTTATCATTATGTTTATTATTATAATTAATATTCACATTATTAAGTTTCTTCTTTATATTAATCATATTAACATAGGGCCGACCTGTACCCTTTACATAATAACTAGGGTTACAGGTAGGTATGACTCTTGAACAATATATAACAAAGGATATGATACACCTACTAGTGTTTATCCACTAGGGGCCACATCCATAGGGATGCCATGGACCGAATTCACTGCATCACATAGATGAGCCAGGTCCTCACATGTTCACCTATGCTCGTCCATAGGAACGTCTTCTCTACAGATTTGCTTTCCCACTGCCACCAACATGAGGATCATATGGAGTCTTCTCATCAACTCTGATATTGTTCAGATGATGCCATCACATCATATTCTTTCTTATTCTCATGATGATGTGCCCAACACTTTTCAGTATTTCCCACATTCACCATGTGCTCAGCCACAGACACGTCCTAACTCAACAGATCACTTTTCCACCAGATGATCATATGGAGTTCTTCTCTCTCATGTCATGGAGGAGGCCATATACATTCCTAGCCCCTATCCTAGGCTGGAACCAAAAACCCTTTATTAGGGGCTTTCTCTCAGGTTTGTAAGTTGAGAGTAAGACTTCACATAGCTACTATATTCCACATCTCATAGGTTTGTAAGATAGAGGATGTCTCCTACAACTCCATTCATCAACACTCCCTCTCATCTAGGGAGGCATTCTCCATCAAGCCAATCTTCTCATGGAAATACTCGAACTTTGACTTGGAAAGTCGTTTAGTGAAGATATCAACAATTTTTTCATGGGTGGAAAGATATTGAACATGTACTATGTTCCTTTGTACCATATCTCTGATATAGTGGTACTTGATTTCAATATGTTTTGATTTGTCATGAAATACCGGATTCTCTGAGAGCTTCACACAGCTCTGGTTGTCACAGTGAATGGTGGTAGGATCCATATCATTTTCAAACAAATCTTTCAAGAGTTTGTGAATCCAAACGACTTCACGAACTGCCACACTTAATGCAATGTATTATGCCTCTTTCATACTCAAATCCACAGAGATTTGTTTTCTGCTACACCAAGAAACCATGGTTGATCCTAGGGTGAAGCAGCTTCCTGAGGTGCTCTTTCTGTCTATTGCACTTACTTCCCAATCTGCATCAACATACCCTTCCAGTCTTAGATCTACATTTGTTGCATATTTTAGGCCATAGCCAATAGTGCCATGTAAGTATCTTAATATGTGTTTGGCAGCTATCCAATGTGTCTGTTTTGGTTGGCTCATAAACTGGCTAAGCACATTTACTGCATGGAAAATGTCTGGTCTGGTGTTAATCTGATACATCAAGGATCCAATAAGATGTCGATATAAATGTGGACCTACGTCTCCAGAATCGGTATCATTCATATTCTTCAGATCCATTACCATTAGAGTTGGCATGGATTTACAGTCTGTCATTTGGAATCTTTTCAGAATTTCCAAAGTATATTTTCCTTGGCTTAGGAAAATCTCGTCTAATCTCTGCCATAGTTCTAGTCCCAAGAATTAATGCATTTGGCCCAAATCCTTCATTTCAAATTTGGCAGTTAATGTCTGCTTGCATTCAACAATGAGTCTTTCTGAGCCAATGATGAAAATATCATCCACATATAGGACTAGAATCAAACATTTGTTTCCATTAATGCTATAGTATAAGTTTGGGTCAGCTGAGCTTTTATTGAAACCCAAACTTGTCAGGAAACCATCCATTTTCTCGTACCAAGCATGTGGGGCTTGTTTTAATCTGTATAGGGCTTTCTTCAATTTGCAGACATGAGATTTTTCATTGTGTATAATGAAACCTTATGGTTGTTCAATGTAGACTTCTTCCTCAATTTCGCCATTGAGAAAAGTTGTCTTTACATCATCCGATGTAGCTTCCAGCCCATGGAAGCAGCTAGAGAAATGATGGATCGAATGGAGGTATATCTGGCTATCGGTGCGAAAGTCTCGTCATAGTCGACTCCCTCTATTTTTGAGAACCCTCTAGCCATGAATCTTACTTTATATTTTTCAATGCTTCCATCAGCAGCGTGTTTGATTTTGTAAATCCATTTGGAAGTTACTACGGACTTCCCTTATGGCCTTAGGACAACATCCCATACATCATTATTTAGTATAGATTTATATTCTTCAGTCATGGCATCTTTCCATACTTGTTCACCTGAGGCTTCTCCATGACAGGTTGGTTTTGAATCAATAATATGAGTCATAGCTGAAAGGTAGCTCGAGAATCTCTTAGGTTTCTTGATTTTTCTAATTGCTCCTTGTGGAGCTTTATGTCTTTCTGCTTCTTCTAACGTTTGGCATGCCCAAGAAGGTCTTTTATGTCCAGTAGTGATGTCTCTAGCTACATTACTTGGGGCAACTGAATCTGCTGGAGGAGATGGATCAATTTGTGTTGTAGGCTCATCTGGAACATTGTCTGTCTCCCTCTAAATTTTTTAATGAGGAGAAGGTATTGTTTCACTATTTATTTCCATCTGAGCTTCTCTAGATTTTTGGAAGGTTACTTCTTATTTAAAGGTGACGTCTCTGCTTCAATTTGTCTTTGTCCTAGGATGTAGATTCGGTATGCTTTTGAGGATTCACTGTATCCTACAAAAGTACCTTTCCTTCCTGAAGGTTCTAGTTTGGATCTCTTTTCTTTAGGTACATGAAGGTATACTGGACATCCAAATATTCTGAAGTGTCTGATTTCAGGTTTCACTTTAGTGAATGATTCTTCTGGAGTAATGTTTTTCAGGATCTGATGAGGGCTATGGTTTTGAAAATATATTGCAGTCATACAAGATTCTTCCCATAGAGTCATTGGTAGACTTTGATCATGTATCATTTCTTTAGTTTCTTCAATGATGGTTTTGTTCTTTCTTTCAGCAACCCCATTTTGTTGAGGGTTGTATGACACTGTGAGCTCCCTCTTGATCCATGCTTCAATAAAAAAATGGATGAATTCTTTTGAGGTGTATTCTCCTCCATTATTTGATCTCAATACTTTGATTTTTCTTCCAATCAAGTTTTCAACCTGAGCTTTGAATTCTTGGAATTTGGCAAGGACTCCATCCTTATTATTCAGAAAATAGATCCAGGTTTTTCTAGAGTGATCATCTATGAATAATACATAGTACAAGTACCCATTTAAGGATGCAATGGTCATTGGCCCACATACATATGAATGGATCAATTCCAAAATTTCCTTGGATCTGTTGGCACTGCTGGGAAAGGATCCTTTAACATTTTTACCAAGGGAACACCCTTTGCAAACGCCTTCATGATGGATCTGGATCTCTGGTAGACATGTTACCATTTTCCTTAGTGTTGGAAGATCTCTATAATGAATTTGAGCAAGCCTTCTATGCCATAACTCACTTAGGCTAATGGTGTCATGTAGTAAGTCTTGAACTGGTTTGATGGTCAACTTGTATAGGTTGTTGTCTCTGATGCTGATTACTTTGGAAGAGATGATATGAGAGTCGTTGTGCCATGTAAGGACTCTTCCTTCTGATAAATTGATTTTGTAACCTTTGTCTTCAAGAGCCGAAATAGAGACAAGGTTTCTCTTCATTCCTGGTACATATAAGACCTCTTCCAGTTTGAGTTGCATATCTGAATCTAGTTGGAAGGTGGAGGTTCCAACTCCTCTCACATTATATATAGCATCATCTCCAAGGACCACATGTAGATGTGTCTCTTTCTCAATGAAGTGTGTTAAATGATTTATAATACCGGTCATGTGCCTAGAAGTACCACTATCAATTATCCAAGTGTTTTCATTAAGAGGAACCATACTTGAGAGTGCTAAGATGTTGATATCTTCATTGCATTAGAGTTTGGTGTTGAGCTTGCTTCCCATCATGAAATTGCTCATCTTCATAAACACTTGTCAACTAGACTAGAAAAACCTAACGGCTAGGCTAGGCTAGCACTTTTAGGTTTTGTTGGGCTTATGAATTCCAAAAATAATCCTTTAAGTATGATTTCTTTTTCAAGAAATTCTCATAAATAAGATTTAGAATTTTCTGCAAAATTTTGACGAAACCCTAAAAGCTCTTAGGGTCAAAATTTTGAAAATGCCTGGAATTTAGTTTTGAGACTTCATGTAGGTACACTAAAGGAGGCCATACCTTTCTAAGTATTTTTCATCCCAAGCGTCCAAGTTATAGTGGTGAAAATTATTTGAAAAGGGGGTCGTACAGATTTTCTGGAAACCCTAGGATGGCCATACGATTTTTGCAAATGAGAGAGTAGATGTTCTGGAGAAATCTTGTGCAATGGGATCTTCAATACCTATGCTCTAATACCATGTTGATTTTTCATAGCATTAGGTTAAGCATTTAGTTCACTTAATTTCATCATGTCTTAACCATAAACATGAATGTTGCAGCAACCAAGATCACAAGAAGAAACACCATACACAAGTACACAAGATATATCATGGGAAACCCTTCTCAAACAAGGGAGAGAAACCCAGGCAAATCCTTTGATATATTCTTCAAGAGAAAGACCTTTCACCACAAAAAAATGACTTAGCACACAAGAGGGCGCTTAAGCCCTAGAAACCTTAGCACCCAAGAGAGGAGCGCACCTTTGCGAAAGAGAAGTACTTGCTGAAATTTCCAAAACATGTGAGGAGGATATGATTCTACAATGGAGAATCATCTCATACTTATATTAGACTTTGACTATTTAGCAAGGGCATCTTATTGGAAAAACAGGTCCGACCTCTCTAATTCAAATACACTTTATCATTATGTTTATTATTATAATTAATATTCACATTATTAATTTTCTTCTTTATATTAATCATATTAACTTAGGGCCGACCTGTACCCTTTACATAATAACTAGGGTTACAGGTAGGTCTGACTCTTGAAAAATATATAGCAAAGGATCTGATACACCCACTAGTGCTCATCCACTAGGGGCCACATCCATAGGGATGCCATGGACCTGATTCACTGCATCACACAGATGAGCCAGGTCCTCACACGTTCACCTATGCTCGTCCATAGGCACGTCTGCTCTACAGATTTTCTTTCCCATTGCCACTAATAGGAGGATCATCTGGAGTCTTCTCATCAACTCTGTTGTTGTTCAGAGGAGGCCATCACATCATCTTCATTATTTTTCTCATGATGATGTGCCCAACGCTTTTCGGTATTTCCCACGTTCACCATTTGCTCAGCCACAGGCACGTCCTAACTCAACAGATCACTTTTCCACAGGATGATCATCTGGAGTTCTTCTCTCTCACGTCATGGAGGAGGCCATATACATTCCTAGCCCATGTCCCAGGATGGAACCACGAACCCTTTATTAGAGGCTTTCTCTCAGGTTTGTAAGCTGAGAGTAACACTTCACATAAATGCTATATTCCACATCTCACATATTTGTAATCTAGAGGATGTCTCCTATCGCTGCATTCATTAACACTAGTGGTTGGGCACTAGTGAGACTGGTTCTCCTGTGTAATGCAATGAGATAGAGATATGGACATCCCTATGGATGTGCCCCTAGTGGCTGAGCACTAGTGGGTGTATTATATCCCTTGTTATATTGTTCAAGAGTCAGACCTGCCTGAAACCCTAATTCTAATGTAAAGGGTACAGGTCGGCCCCACCTTAATGAAATTAATAATTAATGTAAAAGATAATTAATCTGGTTAATATTAATTATATTATGAGATAGAGAGGTCGACCCTATTTTTCCAATAGAAACTTTTGTTGACAGGTCAAGTCTAATATAATTAAAGGTAAATTCCCCATTGAGGAATCATATCTTTTGTGTGAGTTTGGAAATTTCAGCAAGTACATCTTCTTGGGAAAAGTGTGCACCTCTCTTGGGTGCTAGTCTTCTAGGGTTTGCAAGCACCCTCTTGTGTGCTAGGTTTTTTTGGTGGTGAAGGTATTTCTCTTGAAGAATATAGAAAAGGATTTGGTTGGGTTTTATTCCCTTGTTGAGAAGGGTTTCCCAGGATACTTCTTGTGTTCTTGTGCATGGTGTTTCTTCTTGTGATCTTGGTTGCTGCAACATAATTTTTTATGGTTTAAGTTAAATGCTAAAAAGAAATTAACTTCATGCTTAAACCTCGCGTATTGAAAAATCAACATGGTATCAGAGCATAGGTCTTGAACAACCCATTGCACAATCATCTACCAGTCTCCTCTCTTTTTTGCAGAACCGTACAACCCTCCTAGGGTTTCCAGAAAATCCGTACGACCCTCCTTTTTGTGGTGTTTCAACCCTTAATACTTGAAATTTTGGTCTAATTTTGACATAGTAGAGTACGGCCTCCTCCAGCGCACCCCCAGAGACTCTTAGAGTGAAATTCCAAGCATTTTGAAATTTTGGCCCTAGGGTTTCGCTAATTTCTGCATAAATTTCAGAATTATGGTTTCTGCAACTCATTGAAGGAGCTCTTCAACTCACCAGTGTTATCTTATCTCTAAAAGGCTTATTTTTGGCAACTATAAGTGCAACAAAACCTAAAAGTGCTAGCCTAGCCTAGCCGTTAGGTTTTCTATCCCAGTTGACAAGGGTTTGTGAAGAATCTAAAATTATGATGAACAAAACTATGATGAAAGATAAGCTTGATGGATCAAGCAACTTCAAGTTCCTACAAGACAAGACTTCAGAGGAAGGATTATTGTGGGTGATACAAAAAGGTGACACTATGACTACCCTCTTCATGAAGATGTCAAGAGGACAGAGATCAGCTAGGTGCCATTGGAGAAATCATATCAGCACCCTCAAGTATGCACTTGTATATATATTATTTGTATCATTGTCATGACAGAAATTGCAGGAGGAAGGAACCTTTTTCTCAAGTCATGGATCCAGAGGGATCTCAGTGCATTCAGAGGAACAACACACTAGAAGTGAAGACTTGAGTTTTAATTGTTGAAATTTTCAATCTTCTAACCTATATTTCTAAAGTTTTCTGCATTAAAAGTAGGTGTTGTAGCTGTGACAACAACCCTTAAATTTTTTTGATTCTAGAGATGTACTCATTATTCTCCTTTAGGAGATATTCTTGTTTCGGTACCTCTTGTTTTTCCTGTTCCAGATAGGTTAACAACAAAGGAAGATGTTTATCCTTCAGAGGGAGTCACTTGACTCAAAGGGAGTCAAAACTATTTGAGAAAGAGGAATAATAGAACCATCATTGATGCAACCAATGCAATAATGCATTATCAAAATCCTTCTATGATTCTATGGGTAGAATCATGCATGCCACAATATATGTTCAGAACAAGAGGCTTCACCAGACTTTGAAAAACATAACTCCCAAAGAAGCCTTCACTGAAGTGAAGCCTGAGATTGAACACTTTAGGAGATTTGGGTGGCCAGTATATTTTCATGTACCCAAAGAGAAGAAGTCCAACCTAGACCCTTCAGGGAGAAATGTTACATTTATGGGATAACAATGAATCTTCGAAGACATTCCAGATCGACATCCCTGGTCAGAGAAAGATTGAGACAAGCATATATTTTGTCCTTGAAGAAGAGATTGTTGGGTATGTGTTATATTATTTGCATGTGTGTGTGTGGGTGCGTCAGATTCGACAACTGTGTCTGACGATCCCGGATTAAGGGATTAGGGTTTTTGTATCTACAGAATACCTAAAAACATTGTATATATTGTATGGTGAATGGTGAAATTCAATATAATGAATATAAGAGAGGTTTTCCCCAATTGAGGGTTTCCGGTATAAATCTCTGTGTACTATGTGTATGAGTCATTGATTAAATTATGTTTTGCTTAAGAATCTATATGCATTGCTTTACTTCATAGGTTTAAAACTTACAGAGATAGCCTTTCAAAAATCCAGAGAATCTCAGATGGAGATTGACAGTGAGACAATACCTTCTCCCCCTTCAGCAGTTCATAGGGAGACAGACATTATTCAAGCTGATCCAGTTGCTCCAGTTGATATGTTCAAAGATATTGCAGTAGGGCATAAAAGGCCTACCTAGGCTCACTCTGCAGGAGGAAGAGAAACATAAAATCCTCTCAAGGCACATCCCGAGAGAACAAAAAGATTTTTCGAGCTACTTTTCATCCATGAGCCACATCATTGATTATGAGCCTTCTTGTCATAAAGAAGAAACAAGAGTACATGTATGACAAGATGCCATGACAGAAGAATACCAATATATCTTAAAAGAATGATGTATAATATATTTAAAGATGAGAAGGGAAGTATGTGATCACTTCCAAGTGGATCTATAAGATCAAGCATGAAACAGATGGAAGTGTCGAGAAATACAAAGAGAGATCTATAGCCAGAGGTTTCTCACAAACAGAGGAAGTTGTCTATGATGAGACACTTGATCAAGTAATCCCTATACACTTCCATCCATACTACCATCCATGAGTTGGAAACTATATCGGATGGATGGATTCTTGATGAGTTTGGGTTTCAGCAAGAGTGTTGTTGATCCAAACCTATATTATTATAGTATTGGTGACAAGAGCCTGATTTTGATGACTTATTCAAAAAGTCTTATTGTTGGATACAAGTAAGCCTTGACTTCTGATTTCGAGATGAAGGATCTGAGTATGATGCACTACTTCTTAGAAGTATGACAAAGAACCAATGATATTTTCCCGAGTCAATGAAAATATACAATGGGAATATAAAATAAGTCCAGTATGACAAAATGCAAAACCACTGTGATGGATTTGAAGAAAATGAATGATGATGACTCATACGAGATTGATCCACAGCTGATTGGATCATTGGTGTATCTGGTTAACACCAGACCTGATTCATGTTATGCAGTGAATATGATCAATCAATCCATGAGCCAACCGAGATAGATTCATTGGATAACAGTAAAGCATGTATTGAGATACACATGAGGAGATATGCGTCCAATTGTGAAATTGATTTTGCAGGGATATGCCTATACAGATTGAGCAGAGAGTATAGTTGACTGGAAGAGCACATCTGGTTGTTATCTTACTCTGAAGTTTGCCAGGGTTTCTTGATGCATTAGGAAACAAAAATATGTGGCCTTGAGCACCGCAAAAGCAGAGTATGTAGCATCGAGTGTGCGAAGCCATATGGATTCGCAAGCTTCTGACAGATTTACTTGATCATGAGATGGATCCCATGATGATAAACATATCCTTGTGTAAATCTCTTTGAGAACCCAATGTTTCATGATGGATCAAAACATGTTGAGATAAAATATCATTATATCATAGACATGATGCAGAGGAAAATAGTACACATATAGTACCTTCCTACACATGAGCATATTGCACACATATTCACCAAATTAGCTTGGTGAAGGATACCTCCCTAGTTGAGAGGGAGTGTTGATAACTACAACAAAGAACAAAGTACATCCGTGTGAGACTTGGCATGATGAAGAATGCCTCCTTAGCTGAGAGGGAGTGTTGATGATTGCAGCTATGTGAGACATTCTCTAGGACACAAACTTGAGAGAGAGCCCCTGAGAGGGGTGTGTGGTTCCTATCTAAGATAGAGATGGAACGTAGAGATGGCCTCCTCCTTACAGAGAGTTGAGAAGAACTCCAGATGATTCTCTTGTGTAATGTAGTGAGAAAGGAGATCTCCAAAGTTGGACGTGCCTATGGCCAAGCACAAGGTGAACGTGTGAATTCCCAAAGAGATGGGTCCATCGTCATGAGACATAGATGAAGATGATGCATTATCCTCCTCTGAGAAGAGAGTTATGATGAGATCCAGATGACTCTCCTGTGTAATGCAGTGTGAAAGGAGATTTGTTGAGTGGACGTGCATGTGGACAAGCACATGTGAACGTGATCCTTGTGGCTGAGCACTAGTGAGAGTGGTTCTCCTGTGTAATGTAGTGAGATAGAGATATGGACATCCTTGTGGATGTGCCCCTAGTGGTTGAGCACTAGTGGGTGTATTAGATCCCTTGCTATATTGTTCAAGAATCAGACCTGCATGTAACCCTAATTGTAATGTAAAGGGTAGAGGTCGGCCCCACCTTAATGAAATTAATAATTAATGTAAAAGATAATTAATATGGTTAATATTAATTATATTATGAGATAGAGAGGTCATCCCTATTGTGCCAATAGACACTTATGTTGACAGGTCAAGTCTAATATAAGTAAAGGTAAATTCCCCATTGAGGAATCATATCTTTTGTGTGAGTTTGAAAATTTCAGCAAGTACATCTTCTTGGGAAAAGTGCACACCTCTCTTGGGCGCTAGTCTTCTAGGCTTTGCACGCACCCTCTCATGTGCTAGGTTTTCTTAGTGGTGAAGGTCTTTCTCTTGAAGAATATAGCAAAGGATTTGGTTGGGTTTTCTTCCCTTGTTGAGAAGGGTTTCCCAAGATACTTCTTGTGTTCTTGTGCATGGTGTTTATTCTTGTGATCTTGGTTGCTGCAACATAATTGTTTATGGTTTAAGTTAAATGCTAAAAATGAATGAACTTCATGCTTAAACCTTGTTTATTGAAAAATCAATATGAATGTGTGTCATACAAGTTATTCAATCTCTTCAAGGCGTCATAGGAATCAATAATGGAAGCAATATGAAGGCTCACCTCCTCACTTTATGTCGTAGAAATTACAACATATGCCTTCTGGTCTTTGTCTTCCCATATTTCACGTTCTTTGTTTGAGGTCAGAATGGTTGGTCTGCTACCAGGTCTGCTACTCTATGACTATGATTCTGAGGCTTCTTCTTCTGATTCTGCTTCTTCTGTTGCCTCACAAATGCCTTTCCACAGATCATTGAAGATCAATGTGCTCTTGATCTTCCTGTGTACCATTCTCTGTAGTTCTCCTTTCTAGTCAACACCAAACCAACAATGAAGATGAGAGAATGCATTGTCTTGTATAACTGCGTCTTAAATCAACAACTTGTTAAGTACAAAATGAGTACATAAACAAGCTCTCTTCACAATGAATTTGAGATCAACTCGTCCTACAAAAATTAAAAAAATAGGTTTCCTTAAACACACGATTTTGAACACATAATGAAGAAGTATTTGCAATATTTTATACATAGCGTGAAGATTGAGGCATGAAGACAACGTGAAGGCCGTGCTACTATTAGAGATACAATGTGGTGATCAGAGTGAGGAAGATCAAATATAATAATTTTGAGAATTAAATCTCAAGGATTGTGGACAAATTTTGGCCGTTGTATTTCTGTGAGTGTTATACGACGGAAAAATGTATATTGGAACACTACATGTCAGGAATTGCTTAGTTAAGGAAAACTAACACTCAACATCCACCTTACATTGGATTATATGCTCAATTTATCAGTTCATTAGGGTTCGACATGGAATGAGACACCATTCTGGTCACACGATCTTACAGATCGGAAAAGGAAGCTAAATGATGGATTTGCGCAGATGCATGACCTTACTCGACATGGATCTCTCTGCATGGTGAGTGTATGAAACCTTCAATTAATGTACTCATAAAGAATGGGTATCAATGTACACTAGTATCGTTGAGGTCGCGTGAGGACAACTAGATCACATGAGAGATAGAGTGAGGTTGTGAGTGATATCAACGCTAGTGAGAGATATCGTTTCCAGCCTGGGGTAAATGTTTTCCAACAACAACGTTAGTGCAAGGTTGAGGCAGTGCGAATCTAAATCTTTCTGCAGCAAAATGGAACGAAGGAGTTTGAAGCAATAGAAATTAGGTTTAGGGTTTCATAGAGATAAGAACGAGGCACACAAAGAAGGAGGACAACCAACGAGGAGATGGAGAACCATATTAGGGTTTGATTTGCAGAGAATAAACCATAGCTTAGAGGGCAGAGAGACATGTATGCCAGGTGTTTTAGTAGGA
>ML791632.1:524539-553796 GCA_009831015.1 Picea engelmannii | reverse complement strand
TATTTGTTTTTATCTATGCACAAATATTTACGTAGAATGTAGACACTTATATCACATATTAGGAACTCTTTACAATACCAAAACCTTTTAATAGAGAGAAAGCAAGATTTATTAGATTTGTTATGAAAGATCTATATTTATAAAAAAGGAACATGTGCATTGTTTATAATGAAAGATATTTATAATAATAAGGTAAATAAGGATGATCTATATTTGAAGAGTTGGCTTACAATAAAGACAACTATACAACTAGATAGTTATTTGCAAAAGAATATTAAAATCCATTTTAAGTGAAATGTAGAGAGTAAACAAAAGAAAACAAAATTGGGTCTCGACAACGAGGCTTACTAAGGTTTTTATGTACAAACTCTTATAAGTGGAGAAAATGAGAAAAACCTGTAGAAAAAATCCTCCCACCAAAAAGAGAAAACAACATAAAAGTATATGAAGGAAGGAGGACTTAAGATGATCCCCCAATGACAACTTCATTCACCCCAAACATCAATCACAATTGTACAAAATGAGACGATGCCACGGGTTTAATGAATATATAAGCAACTTTGTCTTTAATAGGGAAATACTCCAAGATGAGAACACCATCCTAGATGAGTTCTCAAATAAAGTGCATGTGAATATCAATGTGTTTTTTCATTTGATGATCCATTCGGTTGCGAGAAATGTGTATGGAACTATGATTATCACACCAAAGAGTAGTGGGACGATCCCACTGAATGTCAAATTATGTCATCATATGAAGCTTAAAGCACATCCTGACTAGTAAGAATTGAAACACAATAGTCAACTTTTGCAGAAGAGAATGCAATCACTAATTGCTTCTCGCAAGATTGGGTAATAGGAGCATAGCCAAAGTGATAGACAAAACTATATGTGGACAATCTGAATCAATGAAACCCACGAGTTGAGAAGTACTCGAGGTATATTGAATGCCAAAATTGGTAGTATCATTAATGTACCCAAACATAACTTGAAATCCAAACTACAAACGAAACATCAAGTTATGTATGGGTCAAATACAATAGACTCCCAACCAATTTCATGACAACGAAGGATTAACATGTGGTGAATTGCAACTAGAAGAAAGTGTAACACCTAACTAAAATGGAGTCGGTGTGGACTTGCTATTAACCATGCTAAAATGCTAAAGTAAATCAAGGCCATAATTCTATTGAAAAGTGGAAATCCCTTTTGAAGATTGAAACCTAAAGGACTTGCATACCAAGAAAATAATGCAAAGGACCAAGGTCTGTCATATCAAATTGCTCCATCAATGTTTTCTTAACACTCTAAATCATAGATGAAGAAATGCTAGTGAGAACTAAATCATCCAAATACATAACTAGAATCAAAATATCAACACCCTACCTCTCAATGTAAACTATAGGATCAAAATGACAATGACTGAAACCTGAAGTGATCAAAAAATTATCCATCTTCTCATACCAATCTTGGGGAGCTTGTTGGAGACAATATAATGAATGTTGGTGTAGTATTCCAGATATAATCTAGTATGCATAACATAAATATTTTAGCTAGAAATGGTAGAACAACAATGATATAACCAGAACAATACCATAATAATACCATAATAACACCAGAAAGAGGACCTTGATTAATGATAGAAATGTTCACTTGCCTCTTCGAGGGGGAAACCTCCAGCAGAGCAGAGCTCTATTACGATAATATCCAAGACAAGATTTCTCATACCCTCTACTCCTATTTATACTAAATCCGTCTATCCAAAAGAATGATCTAGAGGAAGAGCCTTCTAGAAGTAGAAGCTTCTATTAGGTCTTATTACATTTGACTTATTCTTCCTTATTAATAGGCCTTATTAATATTGGACTTTATTACATTGAATTATATTATTCTACCTACATGAGGGGTTAGGGAGGTTAGGTCCCTAACATGCCCTCCCCCTTGAAGAAAAACCTTGTCCTCAAGGCTTCATATGAGGAAATTGTTGTAGAATGGTGGTCGGCTCCCAGACGGCATCTTCTAGAGGTGTAGCTTTCCATTGGACTAACATTTCCTTGATGGTGCGCTGACGGAGATGACGCTCTCGTTGGGCCAAGACTTATTTTGGCTACAACCATATGGAACCTTCTTCATCCAACTTAGGGAGACTAATTTGAGTTTGGAACTTAGTTCCAATCACCTTCTTTAAGCATGAAACATGAAAAACATGATGGAGCTTTCACTGACTGGGTAGAGATAACTAAGAGGCCATCGATCCCACACACTTTAACATTGTATAAGGACCACACAATTTGGGAGCAAGTTTCTAACAGTGTTTAGGTTTGAGTGAAGTCTACTTATAAGGTTGTAGTCGAAGAAACACCTGGTCCCCTTCAATAAAATGGTTTTCGGAACGACCTTGATCTGCTTGTTGCTTCATGCGATTTTGAGCCATGACCAAATTTTCTTTGAGGGCACGAAGAATAGCCTCGCGGACTGTAAGATTTTTTTCAACCTCCTGAACCTTCGAGACCCCTGAAATATAGGAGAGAACTGATGGGGGATTTTGGCCATAGACTGCTTCAAAATGAGTCATGCGAGTAGTTGTATGGTAAGATGTGTTGTACCACCATTCAACTAGGGGTAACCATTGAGTCCACTGATTTTTCCTCTCAGATGCAAAACACCTAAAAAATGTTTCCAAACACTTGTTCAAAACTTCAATCTAGCCATCCATCTGGGGTGATAGGCAATGTTGAGATGCAATTGGGTGCCCTGTAGCTTGAACAATTCTTGAAAAAAATTGTTAGTAAAAGTGGGGTATCTGTCAGAGACAGTAGAATTAGGCATGTCATGAAGTTTGAAGATATCATCCATGAATATTTGAGCCACTGTGCCGGTTGTGAATGGGTGTTGAAGAGCACAAAAATGAGCATATCTGGAGAGACGATATGCTACCACCATTATGACTGACTTATTGCCGGATTTAGGTAATCCTACAATGAAATCCATAGAAATATCTTGCCAAATAGCATGGGGAATCATAAGCAGTTGGAGTGTGCTTGGAGCTTTGACAATTTCTCCCTTGTTGCATTGATAGACCTCACATTCAACCACAAAGGTGAGGACGTCATGTTTCATACCCTCCCAAAAAAACGAACGTTTGACCTGTTCATCGGTTTTGGTAAACCCTGAATGCCCGGATGTGGGTGAGGCATGAAGTTCAAAAAGCACCGTGGATTTAAGTTGGGATTTCTTGCATAAATACAAACGACCTTTGTAGCGAAGCTCTTCATTGTTCCAAGAGTGCCCTGGAGAAACTAAAGAATTGTGTTGCAATTGGTGGAGCAGGATAGAAATTTTGGGATCTTGCAACCATTCCCGACGAACAACTTGGAGCCAATCTAGTACAATGAAGGAGAGGGAGAAAAGGGACCCATCGTCTTCATATTTCCAGGAAAGAGCATCAACCACTACATTTTCCTTTCCCTTCTTGTAAATGATCTCATAATCATATCCAAATAGATTGGTCACCCGTTTTTGTTGTGTTGGGGATGAAATTTGTTGTTCCAAGAAATACTAAAGACTCTGATCAATTTTGATTTGGAATCGTTGGCCCAATAAATAAGGACGCCAGAGATCCACAACATGCAAAATAGCTAACATTTCCTTTTCATAAATGGATTGACCCAAATGTTGCTCTGAAAGTTGTTTTCTAGTGAAGGCCAAAGGCCTACCATCTTGCATGAGGACGGTTCCAATTCCTTTCCCAAAAACATCACATTCCAATACAAATGTCTTTGTGAAGTCTGGGAGGGCTAGGACAAGGGTCGAGCACATAGCATCTTTTAAGGCTTGGAAGGCATGATCCGTAGCTGAAGTCCAAGTGAAAACATTCTTTTTAAAGAGAAAAGTGAGGGGAGTTGCAATCGTTCCATAACTCCAAGCAAACTTCCTATAATAGCCCATTAAACCCAGAAAACCATGCAAGCTTTTAAGAGTTTTAGGGCGAGGTCAATCTTCAATAGATTCAATTTTCTTAGGATCCACTCGAACACCATCCTTTCCTACAATATGACTGATGTATTCCACTTCTGAGGCACCAAAGGCACATTTAGATTGTTTGAGGAAAAGTTGGTGCTTAGAGAGTAGATGGATAACTTGATTCATATGGGAGAGATGGGATGGCCAAGTTTTACTATAGATGAGAATATCATCAAAGAAAACTAAGACAAAATGACGAAGAAAAGGATGGAAGACATGATTCATAAGACTTTGGAAAGTGGAAGGAGCATTAAACAATCCAAAGGGAATTACCAAGAATTCATAATGACCCTCATGAGTGTGAAATGCTCTCTTGGAAATGTCTTCTTCTTTCATATGGATCTGGTGGTAGCCAGAACGTAGATCCAATTTGGTGAAGTATTGAGCACCACTCAATTCATCCAAGAGGTCAGCAATGACAGGAATGGGGAATTTTTCTTTGATTGTGAGTTTGTTGAGGGAACGAAAATCAAGACACATGTGCCAAGTACCTTCTTTCTTGAGTACCATGACCATAGGGGAAGAATAGGGGCTAGTACTGGGAAGAATAACATCAGGCTCTAACAATTCATGAACAATTTTCTCAATTTCATTCTTCTGGGAAAAGGGATGACGATAAGGCCGAACATTGGGAGGGAGATTGCCCGAGATGAGAGGGATGGAATGATCATGGACTCCACGAGAAAGGCAAAGTTCTTTGGGAGTGGTAAAAACAACTTGGTGGCGGGAGAGAATAGATTGGAGGCTAAGATGCACATAAGGTGTCTCAACAACATGAATGGAGTGGAGTTGGGCTATAATTCTCGTATGATCTTTTTTGAGGAGCTTTTCCATGCAATGGGAACTGATGATCTTAGGGGAGTCTGTTGTGATGCCTTGGAACTTATACTGTTGTCCCTCCTGTTGGAATTTCATGGTTAAGTCCTTAAAATCCATGAGAATGGGGCCTAGAGTGTGTAACCATTCAGCACCAAGAACAATGTCACAACCACCCATGTCCATAGAAAACATATGGGATTTCAGGTGATACTGACCAATTTGGAGTCACACATTTTCACATTGTCCCCCACATTTCATGGAACCGCCATTGGCAATCATGATTTGAAAATTATTGAAGGCACAGATGTAACAATTGAATTCCTAGGCAATGTGGCGATGAATAAAGTTATGGGTGCTACCACTGTCCACAAGGATGATGAATTTCCTGTTTTTGATGTAACCAATTAATTTGAGAGTCTGGGGAGCAGAGAATCCAGTGAGGGCATTAAGTGAAACGATCAGGTCAACGTTTGGTGGATCATAGGGTGGGGTGAGGCTAGATGGTGGTGGTAGTTCCTCCACGGGTGGAACAATAACATCTTCTTCAAAAAGATCCTCAGTCACAACCATAAAAAGATTATGTTTCTTACACTTATGCTCAAGAAAATATTTGTCATCACAATTATAACAAAGGCCCTTGAGTTGACATTCAACCATTTCAGCCCTGGTTAATTTCTGGATCTTGAGGGGAGTTGCGGGAGGGGCATAATTGGTGGGTTTAGGGTGAGGAGGAAAGGAGGGTTTGCAGGTCTAGGAGGATACAATTTGTTGTGCTTCCTTGGCACGTTGAGTAGCTTCCAACCAAGTCTGGGGGTGTGCCATGAGAACATGGGCACAAATTTCATCTTTGAGGCCATTGATAAAGCATTCTCTAAAGAAATCATCTGACATGCCCTCCATTATTAAATCCAAGTGTTCAAATGTCGAAACAAAGTCTTCCACTATCCCATACTACTTTAACTTGGTCAAACAACCTAAATGGTGGGTGTGAGAGTCAAAGCAGTCATAAAGTTCGGCCACAAACTGTGTCCAAGCAACATACCCTTGGCATGCCTTTTTTTTCCATTTCCACCATTGCCATCATTCTGAATCCATATGTAGTACACCATAACAAAGCTTGGATAAATCATCAGTAATGCCATACAAAGAGAAATAGTGTTCCATTTGGGTGACCCAGCCTGTGGGATCCAATCCATCAAACTTGTTCACCTCAATTCTAAGGGGCGTAGGTCTCGAGAAAAGTGGGTAGTATGAGGACCTTGGTAATGGGAAGAGTCATGATCATCCTAATAGGATGGTTGTTCAGAAGAGGGAGGGTTCTGGGAACAACCCATGAAGTGTTCTTTGAGGTCTTTGGTGTGGGAACATTGTTCCTTGAGGATATAAATAGCCAAATTGATTGAGCTAAGGTTGGCATTGATATTCTTGATGTCTTCCTGGTTCTGCTAGGTGTTAGCAATTAAGGTATTGAGTTCTTTGGCTCATGTGGTATCCATTTGGAAAAATGAGCAATCAAATGGTATAGGGTAAACAAAAGGGGTCTAGAGCGATGGGTGGGACCACAGAGAAGAAGGATGTCAAATGATATGTACCACTTTGATCAGGGAGAAAAGGGGGATCCAATGGGATGGGGGCCAAATAAGGGTGTCGAAGAAGGGTCGGGTCCACAAAAAAATTGTGTTAAAAATGATAGGTATCATTGGAATCGGGGCGAAGAGAGGAAACCACTGGGATAGGTCCCAAAGAAGTGTGCTGACGAGACCACTATACTCTTTTTTTTACTCTAGCGGAGTTATACTCCGATCTGAAGAATACTACAGTGTTGAATTGCCCAAATTATTAATAGGAAGAAATGTGTAGTAATTTCACAACCCGAATGCAGGAGCAACAATTGTGCAACAATATCTCTTGTCTGTTTTGTTTTTGTTTCCGTCCCAAGGGTTAGGGTATGCAGGGTGTCTACAAACAAGGGCTTGCCCTGTGCTATAGCTCTCTGATGTACATGTGGGGTCCAACAATAGTACTCGACCCAATATCTCAGGGGAACCAACTAAGGAGGCTAGACCGTGCCCTTAGCCGTACTACCCGACTACCCAGGTACTAGAGAGTATCTTCCTGAGTGTTGTTCTCGGTGGCACTATAGCAGTCAAGAGACCGATCGGTTTATCTATGGAGGGATTAAGGAGATCTAGGGTGATTTGTATACAGGTGATGTCTGATGCACTACCACTCAAAGGGGTACCAACAAGGGTTACAAGGGTGGAAAATAGATGTTCGCTTGAGTACCACTTGTATTTCCTGTGTGTATGACTCCCCGACCACGGGTTTATGCGCGTAACGACAAATCTTTGTAGCTTTAAGACGTCGAAATACATGTCTACCCTAAAAAAAAATTAACCCACAATTTTCTGCCAAGGAAAGTGCTTTGATACCACTTGTAGTATTCCATATATAGAATAGTATGCAGAACATTATTATTTTAACTAGAAATGGAAGCACAACAATGATATAACCATAACAATAATAGAATAATACTAGAATAACACCAAAAAGAGCACCTTGATTAATGATCACAATGTTCACTTGCCTCTTCAAGGGAGCAACCTCTAGCAGAGCAGAGCTCTATTACAATAATATCCAATCCATGATTTCTCATACCCTCTACTCCTATTTATACTAAACCTATCTATCCAAAAGAACAATCTAGAGGAAGATCCTTCTAGAAGCGAAAGCTTCTATTAGGTCTTCTTACATTTGACTTATTCTTCCTTATTGCTAGGCCTTATTAATATTGGCCTTTATTACATAGAATTATATTATTCTACCTACGTGAGGGGTTAGGGAGGTTAGGTCCCTAACAGTTGGAGCTTGTAAACAAGTGAAGGAGCCGACATGAACCAGGGAGTTGCTCCATGTAAATTTCATCATGCAAATCTCTATGTAGAAAAGTGCTCTTCACATCTTGCGTAATACACTAACCAACCTTGGGATGCAATAAGATAAAGCACCAAACATATGGAATTCATCTTAGTAACAAGGGAAAATGCCTCAAAATAATCAATTCCTTCAACTTTTGAAAATTCCTTAGCTACAAGACATGCCTTATGCTTATCAACAAAGCCATTCACTGCATATTTGGTTATATAGACCCATTTACAACAAACTAGTTTTTGTCCCTTAGGATGAGGAACAAGATCCCTTGAATGATTCTTCAACCAGGAAGAGTACTTCTCTATTGTAGCAACATCCCATTTTGGTATGTTTTTCTAGGTTATATTGCTCGAAGAAAATTCTTGAGTACTTCCCCTCATTTCAAAGATGGTACCAAGGGTAAACCCTAGAATCTTCAGGGTGCAAGGCCAATCAACAATAAGGCTCGAAGTCATGTACAACAATATACTCAATGTGAGCTCAACATGTCACTTATGGAAATACAACCTGGGTGGGGAGGATAACATCCCATCCCACAACCACGTAGGCTAGATCCAATTGACATCATCTTATTTTGGTATACCAACAACATCAGAAAATTGTTGTGGATCAATAGAAATGGTGTGACTCAAAAATAGAGACACTAGCTAAACAACAAGATTACAAAAAATGTTAAGCTTTTTTTTTTTTACATGAAAAATGTCTCTTATATATAATATATATAATATGTCCCTTTTCAGTACAAGAATTCAACATGGAGATTACAATCAGCCCTGATAAAAACAAAGATCAAACTGCTAATACATTCAACCCCAAAATATATCGATGAGAATCAACAAAATTCATAAATCAATCAATGTTATCATTTTTTGATAACTACATATCACGAGTGAGTGGATTTTTAGTTTAAATTCAGTTGGTTGTCATTATAATTTTTACTCTAATGTCAGAAGTTCCACATTTTCTTGGGGACATCCACCCTTTTAACTTTATCACAATATGCCAAAGTATCATACAAGATTTAAACCAAAGTGAAAAGAATGTGAAATCCTACATCCCAACCATTCAAATAAATCACCTCAACTTTAATAAAATAATTTATTATACACTTAAAAAACATATTATAAGTAAATGTGAAGTCATCATGGAACTTTAGTAAAATGATTTATTATACACTTAAAAAAAACATATTATAAGTAATTTGAAGTCATCATGGTTGTCATGATATATGATACAACGTAGGCAACTAATAAAAGAGGGTCCTCGCTGAATTCGTTCATTGATACAACGATTAAACACTATTAATACTCATAATAAATGCGCTATTATGTGTAATTAAATAATTTAACCAACAAAGACATTCATAGAAGTATCAATGATTTATTTAAATAATTAATCCAACAGAGACTTACGTCAGCAATAATTTTCATCGGTCGCTCGAAAAAACTTGAAAACGAATTAATTTTATAATATTTACATGAATTATATTTTGGAAAGTAGAGGTCATAGAAGTGGTAAATGGTTACCATTTAACATTATTTTTGAAAACCAAAGGCTATATAACGTTAGCATTAACTAGCACAGTGATAAAGTGGTTGGTGTTGCAGTTGGTGAACGCTGAAAGTTATTTGAAGGGACAGCATTCTGGTGAATTGAAACACATGGACAGCTAAAATGTACATAGAGCTGAGGAAATCCAAAAGTTAATCTTAAATGTGGTAATTCCAAAGGTTAATCAGTTAAACATAGCAATCATATGGTGGTACAGTGGTTTCTTAATAAATGTTAAAAAGTAAACAGGCTAAATAATGCATTCAAAAATACAATAGGTATACACCTTTCGATATAATTATCAATAATTTATTCAAATAATTAATCACACAAAGATTTACATAAAGAATCATTTTTATTCTTTCCTTTAAAAAACTTGAAAACAAATATTTTTAATAATATTTATATAAATTAGATGTTTGGAAACTAAATATTGCCATTTAACATTATTTTTGAAAGTCGAAGGCCGTAGATGTGAGAACTGCATTATTTTTGCAAGCCAAAGGCCAAACGTGAGAAATGGTTGGTTTATTAATATGATAATTATTAATAATAATAAATTAATAAAAAAATAATAATACTCAGAAATACTCTTGACCGAACCGGCGTTGGTTTATTAGTATGAACTATGTAAGCATGTAGTGTCAATCTCTTATGTTCAAAAAATTGAGATGCGTACATGCAGATATCTTGTGAACATATTAGGTTTTTTATTTTCACTTAAGTAATTGATATTGGATTTAATACTTGTTTTATTAATTTATATTTTTTTTTATATAATAGTTTATGGTTGAAGTTGAATTTCTTTATGTTTTCTATATTTTTAAAATATTAAATATTAAATATATGTATGATAAGATAGCATAGTTGCATGTAACAGTTTTATGCATTTCCAATTGGTTGGTTAGGGTTTTGGGAACTTGGGAGCTTTCAACATCAAAGAAATGAGAGTTTCTGAAATAGTTTCCTAAATAAAGAGCTTTAAAATAAATTTATATTTATATATTTTTTTATATTAATAAGTATTAATTTTGGATATATTAAATTAAAACTTAAATAATTTTATTCCATTTTACCAAACATATAATTTATTACAAATATTTTTATTATATTTATTGAAAATATCAGTCTAAAATAAAGACTAAACTACAAGTAAATATTATTTCAAAAATTATTTAGATAAAAAACTTAATAATACTCACTTTATAGTTGTGGATATGAATTTTTTTTAATGCATTTATGTTTGTCTTCAAGCTAGACTAAATATGAAAGATCAATAAATCAATACCTTGTTCATGGCAAGAATAATGCTTCCAATTCACAAAGATGTTTGAAGTTTATATATGTAAAGTTTAATTTTAGAAAGGTGTTAAAATTTATATATGTATTTTGTTTCTCATTTTTTAATAGATTCTTTATGGATATTAAAATTTTCAGTATTGTATTAAATATATTCATATAAGTATTAGCACAAATTAAATTAGTAATTTATATATTGTAGTCGTTCCAATAAAAACAACCTTGTCTTAGATTGACCTTCAATTTTATTGAAATAAAATTTAAAATGTATCGATAGATTATAATCTAAACTCTATTTATTCCCATAGTATCCACATTTCCTAAAAATTTAAAAATTTGAAGAAACTTTACTTATTCCCATAATATCCACATTCTAAAAAAATAATACACCGTAATAAGATAATCTTTAAAATAATTAATATTTTTTCTTTAAATACTTCTACCACATAAATGAAATAAGGAATAAAAACTACATGATGAGATGAGCAATATAAATCAACCAAAAAATAAAAGGAAAGAAAAGCATAAATTGTTACATCAATAAATAATAATAACATAAAGATTAAAATAAATAATGATATATTTACAACATTCTTAATTAGGTATTAACCATTTTAAGTTTATAATTATTTTAATTTGTTTTCATTTCTTAATTAGGTATTAACCATTTTAAGTTTATAATTATTTTAATTTGTTTCCATTCATGGCTTAAAATATACCATAATATTTGAGAAATTAAAACCAATAATATACCATTCATGTCTGGTTTCCTTATCAGCTTATACATTCTTGTTTTGATCTTGAATATGTGTAGTATAATTATTAGGTTGTTTAATATAGACATCATAATTCTTTGGTTGTTATCGGGAAAACATCTAAACCTATAGTGGTGTTATGATGATGATGATGATGATTAACGTCCACTAAGAGCGAATTGGTCTATCAGACTTTAAGAGGGTAAGTGATTACTTGTGATTCTTTAGAATTTTGTTTATGTGCTCGAAAAGCATTAAGAGACGCTTTCCAAGATCACCATACTTTTGTTGAGTTAAGAGGTTAGGAAGGTTGGTAGTGTGATAAATATTTTGAAAATGAGATCTAATATGGCTATAGGCTAGACAATCTAAGAGGAAGTGCTTTTCATCTTCAACATTCTTAGTGTCACAAAGGTGACACACTCTTTCAACCCATGGCATTTTAGGAATTGACCAACACCCAGTTTCACTATGGAGCTCGTGAGAATTTGTTCTTATCTTAGCAATGCTTATTTTTTTCTTTACACCTAGCAAAACAGATAGATAATTTTGATCTTCTAGATTAGGGTTGATTACAACTTTATAATACCTTAATTTTATTTTTTCCGCTAACTCTTTATCACACCGCATTTTCTTCTTAAATTTTGATTTGACGCTTTTTTAATAGTATCTTTATTCTGCAAAATGGTTTCTTCCATGATTCCCCAACAGTTTAGCCAAGACTGAGCATCTTTATGCCATCCTCGCTTGAGTCGATAGTGGTTATGACTTGATTTTGAGGCAATTTTAGGTAGCCTCTTGTCTTCCATGTTGTTTAACTTGTTCTTATACATTAGGCATCTAGTCATATCCATGCTCTCAATGGGGGAGAGGCTTTTTTCTAAGAAGAGGATGAGATAGGGCGTATTTCCTTTAATTTTGAGATTATAGGTTATAAAATTCTTTTGTATTTTCTCTATCTTTCTCCAGGATTCACGAGAGATACTACAACCCCAAACTTCACATCCATAAAGAATAACAGGCATAACAAGAGTCCCAAAGAGGAGTTTATTTTTATCCAAACTCTAAAGATCAGTTGATTTACAATTGTTTTCAAGCCCATAATAAGTTTTCCATCCCCCAATAATAATTTTCTCAATGCTATAATTCCAATTGAGCTTGTGGTGAATATCAATTCCAAGATATTTGTATGAAGTCACTTCCTCCAAGTTGTTGTTGCCATATACAAAGGTATCATAAGGGATCTTATTGGATTTAATAATCATGATCTTAGTCTTATCAGTATTAACAGTCATACCCATATTGGAGAAAAAATCCTTCTGAAACATATCCAAGTAGCACTTCTTCTATCATCATGAGAGTTTTCTATGGATTAGCAATCCATCATCCCAGACTTCTGAGTAACAATTCTGATACACTATCTCTATCATAGAAAGTTTTTACCACACTTATGTTGTATATGAGATACTCTGCATCAAGTTGTTTGAATCCATACAAGGTCTTCTTATATATATGCATGGGTCTCTTTTTGGTATAATCTTCTTTCTTATTTTCTTTATTGGGAAGAATAGTCTTTTACATGTAAATTACAATCCATGGATACTACAAGAGGTATATCTGGAACAAGCTGTTGTAATAGTCTTCTCCCTCCTTCTGGAGGAATCTCTTAATCTTGTAATGTTTCCATTCATAAGTATTTTCATATTTTCTATACATTGTTATTTATCATAACTTCCATTTCTTCTGCTCGATTGTTTCTTAGTGGGTTCAAACCAAGATGGTAGTCTTGTGATTCTCGGTATAATAATTGGTTGTTCTTACTTTTATTTCTTTCTTGGAATCTTCATGTTCTTCTTCATGTCTCTCTTTAGCTCTTGGGTCCATGGGGTCTTCTATCTGCTCTGAATATTCCAATTTCTTCATTTCATCATAGGATCATGGATCTAGATGGACAACTAAGGATACTTTAAGGATTTTTTTCGAAGAAGACTACTTCTAGAGTCAAACTGAACACATGTTGCTTATTATGGTTGCTACTTTCAAATTTGAACATGGATAGATACTTCATAATCCTCAATGGATGATATCATTTAGGATTAGCTCCCTCCTAATCCTTGCTTCATGCATGAATGCATGCTCTTCTTTTGAAATTATGTAATCATCTCCCTCCATCTAAGAGAGTCCACGCTTTCGTCTGCATTCTTATTGCCTTCTGCAAAGTGTCACAAGTATCTTTTTTTTCTAATTTCCTCTTGACTGATGACTTCTTTCTGTTTTGACTTCTTCTGGGTCTCTTCAAGTTTGATTATGATTTCAGCTTATCTGGCAGTTGTTACTTATATACTAACTTCCACAGGAATTGTTACCAAGGGTTGTCAAAGTACTTCATCTTTTCATGTGTATTGCTTGACTTGTAGTCATCGTGATAGAAATCCTTATCTTGTTATTCTTCCATAGGTATTGTTTCACTTGAACATCTAATCTTCTAAGAAATAAATATGCAAGATATGTACAAAAACTATGTAAACATGGTATGTACAAGAACTATGCAGAATATTGTTACCTTGTCTTAGAAGAAGAAGTTTGTTTTATCCTTCTTAGCCTTCTTTGAGGGTTCCCTTTCTTCGGAAATTGATGCTTCATGTGTTTCCTTCCTTTTATTTAACTCAGGACAATGATTCTTATAGTGACCATATTTTCGACAGTTGAAGCATTGTATTTTTGACATATATTTCTCTTGATTTGGTTTCTTACTTGAGTCAAACTTATTCTTATTCCTGAATTTCTTGAAATTTGTTGTGTAGGCTTGATCATCATCTTCCCTTTGGAATTTCTCTTTTGCATTAATCCTTGATTTTTCTTGTGCACATAAAGTCCAAATTTCTTCAAATGTGGGATACTCCTTTCTTGTGTTCATGCTTGCGGAAAATGCATCCCATGTCATGGGAAGGCCATTGAGTACTATATTTAGGAGTTCCTTCTCTGAAATGATTTCTTCAATAGCTTGTAGTTTATCTCTTAACTAATATATTATCACAAGGTATGATGTTATGATGTCATCATCATTCATTTTCATGTCATGGAGCTCATTCTCCAAACTCATTACTTGTCCAATGTTTCTGACTGAGAAGAGGTTAGTTAGGGCATCGTACATCTTAGTAGATGAGTCAAGATGAGAGATGTAGGGTATCAAGTGGTATTTTACAGTGTCCACTATGATACTCATGGAATTGATGTCACTATCCTTGAACTTCTCCTCAATTTCAATGTCACGAGGTTCCTTCTCTTTTCCTTCTTCAAATTGTGGTTCCACGATCTTTCCTTTCACGATATCCAACACTTTATTCTTGGTAAGGTAAATCCTTGTCTTCCATGCTCTGAAGTTAGAAGCTCTTCTAACTTGTTTTCTGACTTCATAGAGTAAGTCATCACTGCTTTGACTTGGTCAACCTTTGACTTTGACCAAAAACTCAAACTTTTCGTCTTAGCTTGTTGAGAGTACCAAAAGGTGCACTAGGTTAAGGTGCACCAAGATATCCAGAGATTAGGTCAATCTCTTCACTTAAGGTGCCTCAACAAGAGCGTTAGGGTTGCGTTGCTACAAGAAAAACTTTGACTGTGACTGCAACTATAACTGAGCAAATCCTCCCAAACTATCTTCCAGTGGTTAGATTGTCCAAAGATAGTGTGGGCCTATAACCTATTAGAAAAAAATAGGTGTTATCATTTAACCATAGACAATATAGCAATATTGTCACCCAACCATAGGACGAAGCCACCCCCGAGCACCTTAACCTTGACAAAGAATAATTACGGAAGAAAAACCTAGGCCTAATAGCCAATCAATGTAGAGTACCTCTCTCTAGAGTTATCTCACAAGGGAGAAAGTCCAAACCATAACCAATAGAAAGTCCAAGCCTAAACCAAGAATACAAGTTGCAATAGCTGCAGCTGCAACTACTCTCTAGACTTGCACACTTACTCAATTTTTGTAGTGCGCACTCTTACATTTCTGTAGTTGTGAGTTGTGTGTGTCAAATGCTCTCTAACATCTTGTATTCATACTGCTCCTCCTTAGTTTTCTGGGCCGACTGCTCATTCTGGAGGCTAAAATATCAATATTAAGTATTTCCTTTAGCTTACTTGTCTTCTAGGGTTATGTCCAATGCTTTAGGGTTTCTTCTTGCTTCCCAAAATATTTTATTCTTGTCAGGGTTACACATGGAGGTTAATACCTCCCGCAACTACCGTAATATCAACACACTCCTCACCCAAGAATTTTCAGAAGGGCCAAAGAAATAACCCAAATATCATATGTTTTTTTTGTCAAAAAATGGGACACATTGCTAGGAATTGTTCCCTCATTCAAAGACCAATGGAAAATAAAGGAGGTAAAAGGAATCATATTCATACAACTAAAGATGATGAGACACCCAAGAAGGTTGCAAAGTAAGATGAATCAAGTGATGAGGAATATGTTCTTATCTCAACCCTTACAGGAACTATCACTCATGGAAGTGACATTTGGTTGGTGGACAGTGGTGCTTCCAAGAACATGATAGGTTATAAAGACTCATTGTCTAACCTTACTCATAAGGATTCACCACACAAGGTGAAATTGGGAGATGACTATCAGTATCCGATAAAAGCAGTAGGAGAAGCCTCCTACAAGTTAGACTCAGGAAATCCAATGAAGATGAAGGAAGTTCTCTATGTTCCTGGATTGAAGAATAACCTTCTCTCGATTTCAACATTGGATGAGAAGGGTTACAGAGTTTCATTTGTCGACGAAAAATTTCTTATGTGGCCTAGAGGGAATAATTTTGATGATATTGTGGTGATTGGAATTCAAGAGGGATGACTCTACAAATTGAAAGGGCGATCAGATTAAACATTAATTCATGACACTATGAATCCCAGTGAATTATGGCATAGAAATTTTCTCACCTACATTACAAGGCCCTACCAAGTGTGAGCAAGATGTTGATGGTGTCAGGCAAATTATATCACTTTTCTAATGACCTGAAAACATTAAATTGTCAAACCAGGGTTGGTAATATTAGAGTTGCTACACTATATGTGCAGGTAAGAATCTTCTAAAAACTATTCAAAAGAAGCCAAATTACTCTATTTATAAAACTCTCTACTTTCAAAATGCAGGAGAGGATATTTAACCATTAATTTCATCTATTCTATTTTAACCATCTACTGTCTACGACTAATGCTAAGCAAACCATTTAACCTATGCCAAACTAGAGAAATTTAAATACCAAACATAACTCTAAGCTATCCTTTGAATCATCTAAATTTAAATTTGAATCAGAACTCTTATTCTATCATCCATTACTTCACAATTCATCTATCATAAATGCAAAAAGAAATGTCTTAATCACTAAATTCTTCTTATATCTTTTAGTCATCTACAGTGTTGTGGGTGCTAGTGGATAAATACTCTATGAATCTAAAAATAAAGATTTAAAATTCACTTTTACAAAGGAAATATTAAACTTATAATGAGTTGAAGTAATCATAACAGTGTTGAACAGAGTAACTAGTGCAAAATGGGTACGGAACACTAACAATAACTCTATTCTATTTGTAAATCTATTTCCTATGGAAGGGAAATCCTATAAGATTGTAAGGATAAATTTAATCTACAAAATCACAACTAACTCTTAAATCTAATCCATTAATTATAAATTCAATCTAAGTCACTAACTCTACAATTTCCTTCAACCGACCTGCGTAAAGGTAAATGATAAAAACTAGCGAGACTACAAACTTACAAGCTACTAAGGAAATTCATTACCATGCATGAATTTATCTATATTAACAAGAATTCAAATGATCCAAGCATTATGAAAAACCTATTTAATTATATCATTCACTATCTCTATCTTATCGTTCAATCTACGAATTTAGCAAATTGATGATTCAATCTTACAAAGCACAAAACATGTTATTCAAATCTATCTGCCAACTATCTAGGCTCTGTGCACAGAGATCACTCTACAGAATTATAATGCCATGTGATCTAAATTATAACAGAATTCAATCTAACAATTGCATATTTAAATAAAAAAGCATGGAATAATTTCTACAGTGATTATTTCTATAGAAACAACAATCAACATCTACTTTGTATATCTACTATAAAATGAAGAGATCATCTACCTCTGGTGGTGGGCCCTCCCACAGAGACAGAGATCCATGTTAACGTTTCATAAAAGAACGATCTACGCTACCATATCCATTCAACAACGATTGCAAAACAATTAATCCATGTGTTCAATCTTTAACCAGACATCAATTCAGAGAGAAAACCAGCATCATTCTATTTAGCAAAAATATCAGTCGAAGTTTTTCACAATCAATCGTTGCCCTCAAACTGGGGAAGACCCATAGTTTTATAATGTTTTAACTCTCATTTTTGGAATCGGCGATCCTCCATCTAAGCTAACTACCAACGCTAAAAATGGAGAAGCCATGCGGAGTATTAATTACATAACAAACTTAAATGGGTGATCTCTTGACATGAAGTGTCATGACATTCACCTCAAATCACAACTTCCAGTAAATGCGTCTCTGCATACGTTCTTCTTTGGATAGGAGTCCAGATTGTATGTTGAAGTGGCATGAAGCTTCATGAGCAAAAAGGGAGGTTGCATCAACATATGATAATCTGCAATAGCGTAGTCAAAAAGAGTTGCATCCCAATATTGCATTAGTCCATTAATCATAGTATGCATTCTTTTAATTAACATTCAAAAGATTAAAAAATTTGTAAAATGTATTAAAAGATGATCTCTTTACCTTAGAAACATGATTAGGCAGGGCAAAAGGATATAGGCCAGAAATGTAGCAAAATAGATAGATGTTTGTCAAAAGGAGTGTTGGTAACTGGTGCAAAATAGGTGAAAAATAAGTCAAAGATATGCAAAAATAGAGGTCATATTCATTCCCCAACAGACGGGACTACCAGAGATCCAGGAAAAACTAGATGATGTGTGCAAAGGTTGTGCACAAGGCAAGAACATGAAGCACTCTTTTCACAATAACAATAGCAGAGCCAAAAGATTATTAGACATCATGCACTCAGATGTGTGTGGATCGATGTCAAAAAATTCACTAAGAGGGTATGTATATTACGTGTCTTTTATTGATGATTACTCACATAAAACTTGGATCTATTTGTTGTAGGAAAATAATGAAGTATTTGGAAAATTCAAAGAATTTAAGGCACTGGTAGAACACCTAACAGAGTGGAAGATAAAAATTGTGCGATCAGATAATGGAGGAGAATTCACTTCACAGGAATTCAAATAATATGGAAAGGAAGCTAGGATTAAGAGGGAACTTTCTACTCCCTACAATCCTGAACAGAATGGAGTAGCAGAATGGAAGAATATGACTATCATGGAAGCAATGAAGGCTATTATCCATGATCAGTATCTACCTATGCATATGTGGGAAGAAGAAGAAAGGACTACAGTGTATGTGTAGAACAAAATTCCCCACAAATTACTTGAAAACAAGACACCAGAGGAGATGTTTTCAAGAGAGAAGTCGAAATTCAACCATCTAAGGATATTTGGTTGCCCTGTATTTGTGCATGTCCCCAAGGAAAATAGGACAAAATTGGATCCATCTGGAAAGAATGGCATATTGTTGGTTACAATAACACATCGAAGGCATACATGATATATATTCCTGGTCACCGGAAAGTTGATATTATCTTAGATTTCACCTTCTATGAGAGTGCATCTTTCAGCAAATCAAAACAGGACTATGCAAAAGAGGTTCATGAGGAGGAGAATGAAGTTACTAGAGTTCTAGAGGCATAAGCAGTTGAACCAGAGGAATTCATTCATGAGGATAATGAAATGGAAGAACCTCAGAGGCCAGCAGAGATTCCTTCTTGCAAGAGAATACCAACTTGGGCAGAGGATTTCGTCAGAGATGTAGAAATATATGGTGCCCCAAAAAAATATCTCAGGGAAAGTAAGAAGATGAAACCGTATTCCAACTATGTGGCATGTTTGTGTGATATCATGGATGCAGAATCGTCCAATTATGAAGAGACTACAGAAAAGAGGGTATGGAAGGATTCCATGGGTGAGGAATATCAGTCCATAGTAAATAATGATGTCTGGGATGTGGTCCCTAGACCAAAGAAGAAATAAGTAGTAAGTTCAAAATGGATCTACAAAACGAAACATGCAGTTGATGGAAGTATTGAAAAGTATAAGGCTAGATTTGTGGTTCGAGGATTCTCTCAGAAGGAGGGCATTGACTATGAGGAGTCATTTTCTCCCATGGAAAGATATACCTCGATCAGAACTATACTTTCGTTGGACGCAGTAATGAAATTGAAGGTGCATCATATGGATGTGAAGACAACCTTCTTGAATGTTGAAATAAAAGAGGAAGTATATGTGGAGCATCCACAAGGGTCCGAGGTACATGACAGGGAGATGCATGTGTGCATATTGAAGAAGGATTTATATGGATTAAAGTAGGCACCTAGAGCATGGTATGGCAGTATCGACAATTTTCTGACGAGCTTAGGATTTGCAGAGAGTAGTGCAGATTGTTATAGAAAGATTTGCCTCACCATTGCTATCTTGCACAGAGGGCCTTTTTCCATTTCCATATGAAGACTTATCAACCCCCCTTTTGATAAATCCAGAGCCAAATATATATATATATATATATATATATACGCTCCCTAACTGCTTTACAAGATGCGTATATGTTTGTTGCTCCACTACAACTTGCGTATATCAGGATTTGTGCTAGAAAATACAAAATGAGGTCGGGTTTCCATGTCACAACAAAATATCTATGATCTTTGACCTTACATATACTGGAAACGTTCTGACTCAGCCCTTCAGTTGCATTCTGGAGGCTATAAGAGCACAATTTCGAGCTATGGAAAAGGAGGAGAAAGTATTCAACTTTGAGAGCAAAGTTACTCTAGAGAAATTACTTCATATTGAGTCTACATCCCTTTTTCCCTCAATTCTGAACACAGTGTTCAGCCCCCAAGCTCTTTCCTTATTTTCGAGAGGACCTCATTACCTCTTTGTTGTGAGCTTGCCTTTGGTGGAGGATTGAAGTGGTGGAGACCTAGTTGGAAGGAACTTGGTTTCTTGGTTTCGAACCATGCCGACACAGAAGTCTGTAATGTTGATACTTCTGTTGATTAATTATTGATAGAGATACTCCTTTCCCGTCCTATCGATATCTTTCAAATATATGATTATTATCCATGGGCATGTTTGTAATGTTTATCAATGGATTGTGCTATCTGATGTGCTAACTCATTTTATATATTGTCACTATATACTTGCATCGTTTGTTTGTCGAGAAATTTTTGCAGGTGTAAAGCTTTGGGTCAAAGTGCTCAACGGTGGAACGACATCAAATGATTGGATCGAGGTAGGATTCTTCCTCGTATTGCACATTAGTTTATATAGCACATGTTGGAATTGAGTTGATTTCTGCAGTCATACCTGTCTGTTGTGGTTTACCCTTGGCCATAGAGATTTGTTCCCTTGTAACACAAATCTTTACCTTTACTTTAAGGTTGTGGATGATGGTTCGGTAATACTACTATTGTATGTGGATGACCTATTTCTAACATGTGTGGAAAATCTCAAATCATGGTGTAAGAGAAAACTGGCTACTGAGTTTGAGATGAAAGATATTGGGATGATGCATTAATTTTTGGGTCTCGAGGTATGGCAGAGACATGATGGGATATTTATGAATCAACGGAAGTATGCAGTGGAAATCCTAAATAGGTTCGAGATGTTGGATTGCAAGGCAATGGATACACCTATGGTATCAAATTTGAATTTGTAGGAGGATACGACTTCAGAGTCTATGGATGTTACTCTATACAGGAAGATGGTGGGTTTTTTGATGTACTTGATGAACACGAGACCGGATATATGTTTTGTTGTGAACACCCTGAGTCGATATGTGGAGAAGCCCGGGCAGGTCATTTGGTCACAACAAAATATGTGATAAGGTACCTTAAGGGTAAATTGGATTATGGTCCCAGGTATGTGACATACCATGAGTTTAGGTTATATGGATATTCGGATTCAAATTGGGCCAGAAGTATTCTTGATTGGAAGAGTACTTCGACATATTGCTTCAGTTTAGGCTCCAGTATGATTTCGTGGAACAACAGGAAGCACTCATGTGTAGCACTCAATACGGCTGAGGTTGAATATGTGGCAACATGTGCAGCATGTAGAGAAGTAGTGTGGCTTCAGAAGCTACTATCTCGGTTATTTGATCTCAAAATGGAGGCGAATTGCATTTGGTGTGACAACCATAGGTGCATGAAGTTGTCATAGAATTCGTTGTTCCATGACAAGTCGAAGCATATCGAGATAAAATATCATTATATCAGGGATATGGTGCAGAGGGGAGTAGTGAGGATCCAGTACGTGACTACAAAGGAGAAGGTTGCAGACATGTTTTCCAAGCCACTATCGAGGACGAAATTCGAGCACTTCAGAGACAAGCCTAGTGTGGTTCCTCTTTAGAGGGAGTGACAAGGTACATATGCATTACGGGGTAGTGGATTTCCTAGGGACATGTTGTAGATATTTGAGAGCTACCCACGGGCCTTGGATGCATTGGATGTGAAGTCATAGGGGTGCACATGATGAGGTACATATGCATTGTGGGGTAGTGGATGTCATGGTGACATGTTGAAGTCATTTGAGAGCTACCCACAGGCCTTGGATGGATTGGCTATGAATTCATGTTGTATTATGGATAGTCGATGATGTATAGATTTATATGTTCAACAGTCAATGGTCATGAGCTCATGTGGAAACAAAAAATACCTTCCTAGTTAAGAGTGAGTGTTGATATTTTGATGTAACTACGGAAGATATTATTTTGTATTTGTATTGGTCAAACCTTGAGAAGGTTATTGTAATCTTATTGTATAAATCAGCTCAAAAGAAATTATTATTTTATTGTAAAAGTCAAAACGGCCCCTCTTAGGGTTGTGTCTTTTCAGGAGTCAAGTTATGTGTATAAATAGAGGCCGAGTTCCTCTCATTTGTATACACACACAATTCACCATATCTTGTGTATTTGGAACNTTCTTGGTCTTGGTCTATTTGTGGAGAGTTTTAATGTGACATTGTACTGGTTGAAGGAATCTATACTAAAAAATTATTTGTTGGGTTTTCTCCCCCACGAGCATTTACGAGGATATATCTTGTGTTATGTGATTTTTTATCTTTCAGTGATCCTATTATATGCAATTGCTAATGAATTTTAAAGAAGATAATTGTAACTTCTAAAATTATAACATATTAAAGTAGTAATACATCAATAATACATTATTAAGGTATCAATACATTAATACCTTGATTGGAAATGAATATGGTTGACTATGTTTGACCATGACCATGGTTTCTTATGGTTGACCATGACCATGACCATGGTTAACTATGGTAGAACATGGTTGAATTTGGGAAGGAAAGGTTGACTATGGTTGATCGCGGTTGTCCTTCATCATGATTGAGTGTGCTTGACCATGAACATGGTTGACTATGGTTGACCATGCCCATGGATGACCTTCGTTGATCATGTGTATCTGGCCATGTTGATTATGTTAATTGTAGTTTACTATGGAACTATTGCATTGCAGTTTTGATCATTTTTTGTTCGTCACATTGCAAAATCAGGTTTTGTTCTTCACATGCCGACATCATGTTTTGTTCATCACATTGTGACATCAACTTTTGTTTGTCACATGACATCATAAGGTTATGGTCATCAAATTATGACGAGGGGTTTTTATTTCTCAAATTATGGCGTTGGAATAGGTTTATCATATTTTGGCAGTGGTTTATGATCGTCACATTGCAACGTCAGGAAATGTTTGTCTCATTGCAATGATGGGCTATGTTTCTCACATTGGCACATTGGGTTGTGTACATCGAACTGCGACAATGGGTTGTGTTCATCCCATTGTGACGTTTGGAAATGTCTATCACAATGTGATGTTAGGACATGTGTGCCACGTTGTAACGTGAGGATATATTCATCACATTACAACGACAGGGATATGTTCATCAGATTGCGACGTCCATTTATGTTCGTCACATTCCTACGACAAGACTATGGTCATCAGATTGTGATGTTCGTAAATGTTCTTCACATTATGATGTCCATATATGTTTTTCACAATGTGACATCCATGTATGGTCATCGCATTGTGATGTTACTATGTTTGGTAGATTGCAATGTTACTATGTTTGACACATTGCGATATTTGGAAATGTTTGACACATTGCGACGTCCATATATGTTCATCACATTGTGAAGTTACTATGTTTGGTATATGGAAACGTTACTATGTTTGACACATTGCAACATTTGGAAATGTTTGTCACATTGCAACGTTCGTATATGTTCTTCACATTGTGACAACCATACATGTTCTTCACATTACAACATCCATATAGGTTCGTCAGATTACGACGTTCATATATGTTCATCACATTGCAACATTACGATGTTTGGTAGGTTGCAATGTTACTATGTTTGACACATTGTGACGTTTGGAAGTGATTGTTACATTGCAACGTCAAGAGATGTGCGTCACATTGCAACGCGAGGAAATATTCGTCATATTGTGACGACAGGGCGATGTGGGACATATTGCGACGTTTGTTTATGTTTGTTACATTGCAACGTTACTATCCACATTGGGGCGACAAGCCTATGTTTGTCACATTGCAACATTACTATATTTGGTAGATTGCAATGTTATTATGTTTGTCATATTGTGATGTTACTATGTTCATCACATTGTGACATTACTATGTTTGGTGGATTTCAATGTTACTACGTTCGACACATTGCGACGACAGGATGATGTGCGATAGAGTGCAACGTCTGTTTATGTTATGAAGACATGGCTATGTTCATCACATTATGACATTAATTTATGTTTGCAACATTGAAACGTTGTTATTTTCGTTAGATTGCAACGTTACTATGTTCTTCATTGTCCAATGTTATTATGTTCAACACAATGCAACATTACTATGTTCATCATGTTGTAACATCTTGTTTTTTTGGTCATATTGTTGAAATTTTGGTATGCTCGTTTAACCATAGACAATGTCACATCATTGTCACCCAACCATAGGGATTCACATATGCTTCCCCCAAGCACACTAACTTTTACTTAGAATAATTCTGGCAAGCCTACTCCAGAACCAACAAATAAACCCTAGTTGCTAACTGCAGCAACAACTCAAGATAATTAGAGTGCTCCTTCTCCAGGGGTAGTGCACAAGAGAGAGAGTCTCCATATCCACAAAACATGTACCATACACAACTGCAGCAATTGCAGCTTCACTACTCTCTCTCTCAAACTTGCACCATACTTAGCAAGAATATCACCAAGAATATCACCAAGAAAATCACCAAGAGAGAGACCAAGACCAAGAGATGACCATGCACCCTTATTCCTCCTTTCAGTTGAAGTTGCAGCTGCAACTGCAACTCTCCACAAGACTTGCACACTAACTAAAGCATCGTCTATTTATATTAATTTGTCCAGTGACGTTTCTAGTTGGGCCGACCTAACTTTCTAGTAATTATATTTTTTGTTTATATTTTTCCCGTGGAGCCGACTTGTATTTCTAGAAGATAATATTCTAATATTATTTATTCTTTTAGGCCGACTTGTCTTCTAGGGTTTCCACAAATATGTTTAATGTTTCTATAATATTCTATATTAAGTCATGTGTTACACATGGAGGTTAATACCTCCCGTACCTACCAAAACATCAACACTCCCTCTTAGCTAGGGAGGTATTAACTAATATGTTCTTCATGTAGTGGTCTCAAACACATCCATCCATATCACATGGCATGGGAAAGACTCACATGGTCTTGCAAACCAGTCTATAGGTAGCATCACCATAGCCACACATGTTATCATATGATTAAACAGATCATGTAACAAGTATCACCATCATAGTCGCACATTATCCATCTAGCTGGAAAACACCTCCAACACTACTAGTTGGCCCTCCAGCTAGTAACCTCTGATGCTATTGATCGACACTCTAACTGGGAATAATTTCTGACATTACATGTTGACATCTAGTTCATACAGAACTAGTAACTCGTCAGCTCACACAGAATCTGACTCAAAAATTTAACACTCCCTCTTAACAAGGAAGGTATTCCTATTGACACGGTCATCATCACAGATTCTGTGCTTCTGCACACCTCGGTCATTTTCCTGTTGTCGATCGTGGATCTATATGTCATAGGAAGTTCTTCACTTTCACTGGAGTAGCGTACCATCCTTTGTTGGAGTAGCATACCAACCTACGTTGGGTCAATATACCATCTTGCGTTGGATTAGCATACCAACATGCATTGGGGTAGCATATCAGCCTACGTTGGAGTATCAACCTGCGCTGGGGTAGAATGCAAGCCTACGTTGGAGTACTAACCTACACCAGGGTAGCATACCAGCCTGGGTTGGAGTAGCATACCATCCTACGTTGGAGTACCAACCTGTGATGGGTAGCATACCAGCCTGCGTTGGAGTACCAACCTGCACTGGGGTAGCATACCAGTCTGCGTTGGAGTACCAACCTGCACTGGGGTAGCATACCATCCTATGTTAGAGTACCAACATGTGCTAGATTAGCATACCATCCTGCATTGGAGTACCAACCTACACTGGGGTAACATACTAGACTACGTTGGAGTACCAACCTGCATTGAGGTAGCATACCAGCCTGCGTTGGAGTACCAACCTGCGTTAGGGTAGCATATCAGCCTCTGTTGGAGTACCAACCTATGTTGGGGTAGCATACCGACCTGCATTGGAGTACCAACCTACGTTGGGGTAGCATACCAACCTATGTTGGAGTATCTCCCACTACTAGGGATCTCATCACTCCCTCTACTGGGGAACACATCACTTCTTACTATTGGATAAAAGAAAAACATTTGGACCACTCCAAGCTTGTCCCTGACAGAGGCTTGGTCAACATATATGCTACCTATTCGTCGATATAAATATACTCGAGCAAGTGTCTCATCATAGTCTTCTCCCTCTTTCTAGAAGAATCCTCTAGACACAAATCAAGATTTTTACATCTCTAAGTTATTTATCAACAACATGCTTGATCTTGTAGATCAACTTGGAAGTCACCACTTACTTCCCTTCTGGTCTCGCAACCAAGGAGAATATATGTATCCTAGTCTTTCTAACTGGCTTCCTCTTCGGTCACTGTAGCAAAGTATATTGAAGAAATGGAATCTTCCCATAATATATCATATCTCCTTGAAGCTTTTGAAACTTTGATCTATCCTTCTCAACCCATGGCATCTATCTGTCAGTTCTGGAAGACATATCTCTCTTCCATCTAAATCTGAAACTCTCTAAGTCTCCATTCTCTCTCTAAAGCTTGACTCCCTGTGAGTATGTATAATCTTTAGATCCATATGCTCCTCATGATATGGCTCATCAATGTTGCATCCTACAAAGTTTCATGGGACCACGCTAGTATCTTCTTCGTTACTGCAATGATTCTGGGTAGGACCTTATGGCTCTACTAACTCTTCCTGATGATTTTAAGAGTGATCAACTGCACTAGAGTGATTTTTTTGGTCATCTTTGAAACCTTCTTCTCTAATCTAGGTGGATATCGGTGGCCACCCACCTATTCCAATGGTTCAAAAAATAGTTTTCCACCTTGGCATCTTTTCGACAGTTTTTCGGGTTCCAAACTTTTGGGGCCGTTTTCAGCCCCTAAACGAAATTTTTGGGGGGATTAGGGGCCCAAGTGACTGCCAAAGGCATTGACCTAGGCTAGTCAAAAAAAATTATTCTTGGTTTGATCTTTCCAACGGGCTATCATGTGCCTAAAACGAAGATCGTAAGTAAAAGTTGTTGAAATATTGTAACTGCAAAGAGTATTCTTAATATTATTGATATATTATTTATAGGATCAATCCCCATTGTGGATTGATCGTGTCGGTATTGTAATAGGACCAAATCCCCTTTTGCGGATTGGTCAACAGACAATTATAATAGGCAGAATAAGAAATTGGCCCCAGCAGTGAATAAACAGACCCAGAAATATAATAAAGGTGGGTGTACCCACCTAGTTTGAGAAGTCATCCCTACTAGTGAAGAGACACTTCACATGTGCCAGACTTGTATAAATAAAGGAGGCCAGCGCCTCACTTAGACACAACTCACTTTCTCAGTTTGAGAGACAAGTTCTAATCTGTTACCGACAAAGGAGAGAGAGAGTGGCCCATATCTTGGAGAGGACTTTTTGTTTTACCATAGAGATCTCTTGGCATTGTATTGGCTATTTATATTAAGGAAGTTTTGTTGGGTTTTCTTCCCCTAGAGGTTTTCCCAGGATAAATGTTGTGTCTCTTGTGATTGTGTATTTCTCAGTGATCTTGGATTATGCTATTGTTATCTAATGAAATGAAAACATCTATAATAATGGCTTAAACATTAACATGGTATAAAAGCCAAGCTAAAGGAAGAATCTTCCGCAAAGAGAAAAACGTCACTGTTGCAGTACCTGCAAATTAGTGTTTTTCAAAAGTGAATCTTTTCAGCCCTAAAACTATCTAGAAAGTTGTGCCCTCTCCTAAGGATAAATTTGGCATCATCAGCGCACATTTTCAGTGGCTGGATCTCCCTGAAAGTGAAACCCTAGTTTCACAAAGTTCCAGAAAACCAGAGTACCAGAAGTACCAGAAGTACCAGAGTACCAGAAGTACTAGAAAACTAGAAGCACCAGTCCAAAAATCCGCAAATCAAGTTTGAGGGGGTAAAAGTTGGATTTTCAAAATTCTGACTGCACCAGCTAACTCACCTTAGCTCAGCGCATCTATCCCCTGGATCAGAATCTCAAAATTTGAAGCTTGAAAAATTAGGGTTTTCTCATAAAACCCTAAGTTGCAGTTGCAGTTGCAGTTTTAGAACCAGTTGCAGTTGCAACATCAGTTGCAGTTGCAACATCAGTTGCAGTTGCAACATCAGTTGCAGTTGCAACATCAGTTGCAGTTGCAGCCGTAAGACCAGTTGCAATCACCCTTGAAGTTTTCTTAAGAGTTGGTAATGATTACCGCTGCTACCAGATGGAGCCACCACCTGCAAATGTCATCAGAGGTATGTACTCACATATGTTTAATGGTTAAACCCTAAAGAGTATTTGCAGGAGAAGGGATCTCTTGCCATAGATCCAGAAGGATCTCAAGATCCAACACATTCAGAGGAACGATGCAACCCAGGTGTGATTATTTTGATATGCATCTATTTGTCATGACATTATTAGTGTTTCATGTTGAATATATGATCAAATTATTAGAAGGATTAAAAGTTGATCATAGAGCTTATCCTCTAACCTAACCTTTTGTCAAGATAGTGTATTGTCTTAGTACAGAAGACAGGTTGAAGAAAGCACTCGTCACTTGAGTGAAGGAGACTTGGAAGAAAAGAAAGCACTCATTCTTGAGGACAAGGCTCCAGGTTTGATTAATCAAGATTCAAAGGTACACATGACAAGTTGATGACTATAGTTGAGACAACAGTCTTTGTAAAGTATTATACCTGATAGCATGTAATCATATAGAGGTATATGTTTTGCCTGATACAACTAACATCTCCTCTAGGAGAAACCTTGTGTGTTAGTCTCAGGTTGCCATGGAAGAATGCTTGGTCACAACACTATAAGAGTGTTGACCTCATTTCGTATTGTATTCCTTACCTTTAATCTTTGCTTCAGATAAATTATAAGTGATAGCTCTAAAGGAGCTACTGTGATGATTGTTCGTGC
>ML791632.1:493594-515181 GCA_009831015.1 Picea engelmannii | reverse complement strand
TTTTCATCTTGAGATGGTTCTTGTTCTTGTTCTTCTTCCTCTTCACAATCTATGTAGAATCATTTCTTCTCACCACACTTATGTCCCTTACTGTACTTGCTATCACAATTAAAGCATAAACCTTTTTCTTTTCTTTCCTCCAATTGTTGAGGTGTCAACCTTGTAGGTTGATGTGTTTTAGAAGAAGGAGCATTATTCTCTCTATAGATGTTAGGATTAGTCCTTCTAGTAGCCATAGCCATATTTTTACTTTCAACATTTCCTGCCACCTTAAATGCATTCTCCAATGATTTAGGTTCCCAAAGGCGAACCTCATGTTGAATTTTATCCTTTAAAGTTCCTATGAATACATCAATCAAGTCCTCATCTGGAATATATGTTACCTTTATATTCAATATTTGGAAGTTCTCAATGTGCTCGGTAACTGAACCCTTTTGCTTGAGATTTATCAATTGGCTAAAGAAGGTATTGCTCCTTGTATCCTCATAGTGTGCTATCATTTCTTCCATGAAAATTGTCCAAGTGACTAGTGATTTACGAGAACAAAGCTATTGATACCGTACAAATTGATTGGGTTCTAAATATAAAGAATCAATTCGTACCTTTTGTGTATGTGGCACATTATGTAGATCAAAGAATTGCTCCATCTAAAGTATCCATGTGATTGGGTCTTTGCCATCAAACTTCCTCATATCGATCTTAGGAACGTGATTGGTCTTCAACCCAAAGATGGAGTTTATCCATTCTTGATTCACTTTCCTTGTGTCTTCATCATGAATTTCATGGGATACATTTTCACTTTCAAGTGTCCTCTCTATTAGGAAATTTTTCAATCCTTCCATAATCTCCCCTTTTAAACCGTCCATCTTAGTATCCAACTTAGCTTCCATTCAATCCATCATCTCTTGTAGTTCATCTTTGGTTACTGTCTTCTTTTGTAAATAATTTATGTCCCTACGCATTTCTTCACCTTCATCAAGAGTCCAAGTAGGATTGTATGGAGGCTTATTTGGTGTAGAAGTTCCCTTTTTTGGTGGCATGTTGGCCATGTATCACTTTAAACCTTGATTTTGAGGTGGTTATGCTAGACAATCTTCCTTTTATTGTATCTCCAAAATTTCGTCCCTTATGAGTATGAACTTTTATTTTTTGTAGGTCTCTGATATTTCTTCTCTTCAATTCCATAAGTCTGATAAAAATTGGATGTACCAAGTGAAATTTATGGTAACTTCCCCACAACTTGTTGATTTTTGGCCTTTCCAGGAGATCTAACGTGTATAGTGTTCCCCGCACAAAATAATTGATATAAAATTATGAAACTCGTACCAGAACTACTGTTGGTTGTCCATTATCCAATGCAACTGGTCTCACTCAATTTGGATACTCTAGGAAGAATTTATGATTGTTTTACCCGGAACACCTTCTTGAGACTAATCAATAGCACTAGTCAAATACCCTATCTTCCATAGGGTGTATCTACAAATTTACGATGACCCAGAAGCTGGAATTTCTACCACAAATAACTTACTAATTTCTGAGAATATCCTCTGGAGTTCAAGGTCTGAAACTTTACAGAAAAAAAATTATAGCTAAAATTCTGCAATGACTCAATTCAGGATGATTCCAGAACCCTATCTTATAAAGGCTATATCTCCGAAAGTATAAGGCCTCAGGAGCTGAAATTTTAACCCAGCGTACCTTGATCTATCTACTAAATATCCTCCAAGTTGTTCCTTCTGAATCGTTGTATAAAAATAGTTATAGTGAAAATTCCACGGTGTCTCAGATGTAGCAGCGAAACCCCAAGACCTTGAGCTCTGATACCATATGTTAAGAACCAAATATCAATATAGCGTAGAAAAACCTCAGAATAAGTACTCAACGCCTTGAAAAAGAGATAATTTCAGATAATAAGCCTCTTCGAGGGGGAAACCTCCTTTTACCCCACATAAATGTTCAAGTACAAGATGATTCCAAATGAAAATGTCTCCTTGGTATATATAGGAGACTATGAGGTATAATTACAACTAATGGAATAAAGCCGACATAAATAAAATAACATTACTAATGTAATATGCCCCAATTAAGGAGTAATGAGCCAATATTGGGGCTTAACAAGAGGTTAGTATGATAATCATAAATTCAATAGATAAAATAACAACTAGATGTTCATAAGGTCACAATAATGCCATAACAACTAGAGGCATATGAAAACAATCAAACCTGGAGAGTGTTGTTCATATGAATGTGTTGGATTTGAGATCCCTCTAGATATGCGATTATTTCTTGGACTATATATCCCTTCTCCTATAATCACACTCAAAATAGTGATACAATTTAAACATATATAAGTACATACCTCCGGCGGAAGTGACATACAACGACAGACAGTGGCACCATCCGGCAGCAACGGCAAGCAATGACGAACCCTAAAACTTCAAAGTGCTCCAACTTTCAATCTAAACATAACTGGAGATGTGCTAGGGTAAGGCGCACTAGAACAACCAAAGATTCGTCCCAACATTTCACATAAACTTTACTGCAACGGGTACTGCAACTGGCACTGCAACTGGTGCTACAACTGGAACTGCAACTGGTGCTACAACTGGTACTGCAATTGGTGTTGCAACTAGCACGAAGGAACTGGCATGAAGGAACTGGCACCACAAACCTAGGGTTTTTATGAGGAAACCCTAATATCTCAACTTCAGAAATTTGCAGATCTGATCTGAGGAAGAGATGCACCCTACTTAGGCGACCTTCTTAGTGATTTCAGTAAGTGCTCAACGAGCTTGGAAATGGGGGAAATTGAGGATCTTCCTTCTAACGGTTAGACTATTACAAAGGAAACCATCTCTGATTCCATGTTGAGATTTTGGTATGCTCGTTTAACCATAGACAATGCCACATCATTGTCACCCAACCAGAGGCATTCACATATGCCACCCCTGAACACACTAACTTTTACTTAGAATAATTTCGGCAAGCCTACTCCAGAACCAACAGATAAACCCTAGTTGTTAATTGCGGCAACAACTCAAGAAAAGTAGAGTGCTCCTTCTCCAAGGGTAGCGCACAAGAGAGAGAGTCTCCATATCCACAGAACAAGTACCATACACAACTGCAGCAATTGCAACTGCACTACTCTCTCTGTCTCAAACTTGCGCCATACTTAGAAAGAATACCACCAAGAATATCACCAAGAAAATCACCAAGAGAGAGACTAAGACCAAGACATTACCATGCTCCCTTATTCCTCCTTGCAACTGAGCTCTCCGCAAGACTTGCACACTAACTAAAATTTCCTCTATTTATATTAATTTGTCCAATAACTTTTTTGGCTGGGCCGGCCTAACTTTCTAGTAATTATATTTTCTGTTTATCTTTTTCCTGTGGAGCCGACTTATATTTCTGGAAGATAATATTCTAATATTATTTATTCTGCTAGGTCGACTTGTCTTCTAGGGTTTCCACACATATGTTTAATGGTTCACTTGCTTCCGGAATATTTTATTCTAAGCCATAGGTTACATGTGGAGGTTAATACCTCCCGCACCTACCAAAACATCAACACATATTGCAATGTCGAGGGCATGTTCATCTAATGAGAAGGTTGGCTTATGTTTAACACATTACGAAAATGAAGCTTTGGCGAAGTTTAAAAAAAAAATCTAACGTGTTTCCTTTGTGAAAAATATAGGAACTTTGAACTGACGTGATATATTACATAGAATGAAACTTAGAATCATACTTGTTCTAAGAACATTGATTGCATATGATCTTGAACTCTAAAATATATCCATTCCAAAGAAGTATATATAAAATTAGAGTATGCATTTATGCATTCTTCTTTTTGGTGTTGCAAATTGCAATTGTCAATAAAACACAAAGGAATGAGTTAAAAACAATTATGATTTATAGTAGTATTGTTTTTCTTGGATAGATTCATACAACTAAAATGTTCATACAAGGGAACTACAAGAGAATGTGTTTTTCATCTCCAACCCTTTCAGTATCACAAAGGTGACAGATTCTTTCATGCCAAGGTGTTTTCTTTATATATATTATTTTCTTTTTATATTTTATAATGAAATAAAATTTCCATTCAAAATAATTTTTTTATAATGAAATCTTTAATAAAGATATTTATATTTTTTGTCAATTTTAAAATATCTTAATGTCAACAAAAATATAAAATGTCCTCTTTCTCTTAATATATTGTTATTAGAAATTTGGTTTTAAATATAAAATATTATCTCTTTTTTATATAAAATATTGTATTTTTCTTAATATAAAAAATGTATTTAAAATTTATTATATAAAAAAAGTTTATTGATTTATAATTTTTTTTCTTAATATTATAAAATATTATATTTTTCTTAATATAATAAATGTATTCAGAATTTCTTATAAAAAAAGTTTATTGATTTATAAAAAAAATTCTTGATATACTAAATGCAATCAAATAATTTTATGATTTTTTTATTTTATTTTATATATAATATTTTATTTATTATGTATTAATGTATTTTGTAATCAAATAATAAATGTAATGTTTTTTTCTTGATATAATAATGTATTTTTTTTAATATAATAAACGTAATCAAATATTAATAATTAATATTGATATTTTTCTTGATATAATAATGTATTTTTTTTAATATAATAAACTTAATCAAATATTAAAATTAATATTGTTTTTTAGTATAATGTAATAATATATTAATAATTATAATGTAATGTTTTTTTATATCAAATAATTATATATAAAAAAAAAAATTTATTTTATTTTTCTTAATATATTGATATTACAAATAATAAATATAATGTTTTTTTTATATAATAATGTATTTTTTTTAATTTAATAAACATAATCAAATATTAATATCTTTTATAATCAAATATGGATAATGTAATGTCTTTTTTCTTGTGATTTTTTTTTATATAAATCAAATATTAATAATTAATATTGGTATTGTTTTTTAAGTATAATATAATAATATATTAATAATTATAATGCAATGTTTTTTTATATTAAATAATTATATAAAAAAATGTTTCTTTATTTTATTTTTCTTTATATATTGATATTAGATAGTTAATTTAAAATATAAACTATTAATAATTAATAAAACCTTAACCCTAATAAACTTAATCTTAATTAATATAACCCTAACTTTATTAATTAATTAGTTGTTAATCTAATATAAAGGCTTGATTTTATTTTTAAGAGAGTAAAACAATCTAGAAGAAAGACTCTTGAGCGTTACTATGGATGGTGGTTGCATTGGTTATGGAATTATGGGGAGTATGAGCACTAGTAGCATGCAAATGAATTAATGAATCTGATCAGATGGAATTATTTTAAATTAATCTGAATTGGATTATGAGTTGTTGATGACTTTGCGTGACGGATTATGAGTTGTTGCGTGACTTTGCACGACGAAATGTTATTAATTACTCGTATTTTTTAATAGGATTTTTGCATCAGTGGAGCTAGATTTGATCTAAACATCTTTCTTTGTGGAGGGTTTTGTCTACATTCACTTATGTCAACTAATGAGCACTTTCTATAAAATTTTATAACAATTAAAAACAAAGTGATGCTCCAAGTGTTTGTATTGAAACAATGTATTGGAGTATTGGATTTTTCATATTGCATGGGCATCAAAACAAAATGAATCTAAATACATGAGGCTGACGTAGTCTGTACCTATCTGCCTTTTTATTTTTAATACAAAACCTGTCATGTCATTATTTTTAACACAAAACATGTCATGTCATTAGGATATATTTTTTTAATACATATGTTCAATTTCCACATTTATTTGCAATGAGATTTCGCAGAGTAATGTTTGCAATGATAGGGTGCGTTATCACATAGGACGTAATGTTTGATTGGGTGTTGCTCATCAATAACGCCATCCATACTCAGTTTTAAGCTTAACCAGTCTATTATTAGTACGTTTCGTCCTTACTCTTATGTAATATATGCAATTAGTGAGATTGGGGAGACTTATGTTGATGAAGAGCCAAGGGTTTTTTCATTCAATATGCTTTCAGTATGGAGGAATTAAATAACCTTGTATTCACTTGGTATTCTCCTTTATGGAGTTCTAAGTATAAAGAGAAGTTCTCAGAAGTATGGGAATACTTTGGTGTGCAACTGCTTCGACAGAACAATATTACTATGTTTATCACATTGTGATGTTACTATATTCGTCACATTGTGAAGTTACTATGTTTGGTAGATTGCAACGTTACTATGTTCGACACATTGTGATGTTTGGAAATGTTTGTCACATTGGGACGTTGGAATAAGTGTGTCATATTGCAACGTGAGGAAATGTTCGTCACATTGCGACAACAAGATGATGTGCAACAAAGTGCAATGTTTGTTTATGTTACGTTGACATGCCTATGTTCGTCACATTGTGACGTTAATTTATGTTCGCAATATTGCAATGTTGTTATGTTCGTTAGATTTCAATGTTATTATGTTTGTCATTGTCCAACATTATTATGTTCGACATAATGCAACACTATTATGTTTGTCATATTGTAACATCTTGTTTTTTTTGTCATATTGTTGAAATTTTGGTATGCTTTTTTAACCATAGACAATGTCACATCATTGTCACCCAACCATAGGAATTCACATGTGCCACCCCTGAGCACACTAAATTTTACTTAGAATAATTCTGGCAAGCCTACTCCAGAACCAACAGATAAACCCTAATTTCTAACTGCAACAACAACTCAAGACAAGTAGAGTGCTCCTTGTCCAAGGGTAGCACACAAGAGAGAGAGTCTCCATATCCATAGAACAACTACCATACACAATTGCAGCAGTTGTAGCTGCACTACTCTCTCTCTCTCAAACTTGCGCCATACTTAGCAATAATATCACCAATAAAATCACTAAGAGAGAGACCAAAACCAAGAGATGACCATGTGCTCTTATTCCTCCTTCCAGCTGAGGTTGCAGCTGCAACTGCAGCTCTCCACAAGACTTGTGCACTAACTAAAACATCCTCTATTTATATTAATTTGTCCAGTGACTTTTCTAGCTGGGCTAACCTGAATTTCTGGTAATTATATTTTTTGTTTATCTTTTTCCTATGGAGCCGACTTGTATTTCTGGAAGATAATATTCTAATATATTTATTCTTCTAGTCTGACTTGTATTCTAGGGTTTCCACACATCTTTTTAATGGTTCACTTGTTTCTGTAATATTATATTCTAGGTCATAGGTTACATGTGAAGGTTAATACCTCCTGCAATTACCAAAACATCAACACTCTCTCTTAGCTAGGGAGGTATTAACTAAGATGTTCTTCATGTAGTGGTCTCAAACACATCCATCCATCTCACATGGCATGGGAAAGACTCACATGGTCTTGGAGACCAGTCTACAAGTAGCATCACCATATCAACGTAGGCTATCATACGATTAAATAGATCATGTAACAAGTATCACCATCATATCCACACATTATCCATCTAGATGGAAAACACCTCCAACGCTAATAGTTGGCCCACAATCTAGTGACCTTTGATTCTACTGATCGACAGTCTAACTGGGAATCATTTCCAACACTATAGGTCGGCATCTAGTTCATACAAAACTAGTAACTCGTCATCTCACACAAAATCTTGTTGATATTATGGTATCTACGAGAGGTATTAACCTCCACGTGTAACCTCGACAAGACTAGAATATTCTTGGAAGCAAGAGAAACCCTAAAGCCTTGGACATAACCCTAGAAGACAAGTCGGCTAAAGAGAATAATTAATATTGAGTCTTTAGCCTCAAGAAAGAGAAATCAGCCTAGACAGTTAAAAGGAGCAGTATAAATAAGAGGGCACTAGAGCTCATTTGGCACCCACTCCCTCGCAACTACAGAAATTTAGTAGTGCTCAAGTTTGGAGAGTAGTTGTAGCTGCAGCTACTGCAACTTGTATTTTCATTTTTAGGATTGGACCTTCTCTTGGTTATGTTTTGGACTTTTTGTTTGGTACATTATCTCTGGAGAGTGGTACACTAGGTTGGTTAGCTATTGAACCTAGGGTTTTCTTCCAGAATTATTCTCTGTCAAGGTTAAGGTGCTCGGGGATGGCTTCGGCCTATGGTTGGGTGACAATATGCTATATTTTCTATGGTGAAACGAGCACATCTATTTTTCTAACAAGTTATGGGCCCACACTATCTTTGGATAGTCTAATCGCTAGAAGATAGATTGGGATGATTTTTCTCAGTTACAGTTGCATTTGCAATAAAAGTTTTTGCTATAGCAACACAACCCTAACCCTCTTGTTAAGGCACCTTAAGTGAAGAGATTGACCTAATTTTTGGATATCCTAGTGTGCCCTAACCTAGCACACATCTTGGTACTCTCAAGAAGCTAAGACGTCAAGTTTTAGTTTTTGGTCAAAGTCAAAGGTTGAACAAGTCAAAGTCAAAGGTTGACCAAGTCAAAGTCAAAGGTTGACCAAGTCAAATTCAAAGGTTGACCAAGTCAAAGCAGTCATGACTTACTCTATGAAGTCAGAAAACAAGTTAAAAGGGACTTCTAACTTTAGAGCATGGAAGACAAGGATTGACCTCATCCTTGTCAAGAATAAAGTGTTGGATATCGTGAAAGGAAATATCGTGGAACCACAGTTTGAAGAAGGAAAAGAGAAGGAACCTCATAATGTTGCAGTTATGGAGAAGTTCAAGGAAAATGACATCAATGCCATGAAATTCATAGTGGAATTGGTAAAATACCACTTGATACCCTACATCTCTCATCTTGACTCATCTAAGAAGATGTACGATGCCCTAACTAACCTTTTCTCAGTCAGAAACATTGGACAAGTAATGAGTCTGAAGAATGAGCTTTGTGACATGAAAATGAATGATGATGACAACATAACAACATACTTTGTAAGAATATCTCAATTAAGATATCAACTACAAGTTATTGAAGAAAACATTTCAGAAAAGGAACTAGTAAATATAGTACTCAATGGCCTTCCCAAGACATGGGATGCATTTGCCCCAAGCATGGACACAAGAAAGGAGTATCCCACATTTGAATAACTTTGGAATTTCTTTGCGCGAGAAGAATTAAGGATTAACGCAAAAGATAAATCCCAAAATAAATACGAAGATGAAGTGTTCACAACAAAGTTCAAGAATTTCAGGAATAAGAAGAAGTTTGGCTTGAGGAAGAAACCAAATCAATAAAAGGATATGTCAAAGATACAATGCTTCAACTGTCAAAAATATGGTCACTACAGGAACCACTGTCCTGAGTTAAATAAAAGGAAGGAAACAGACAAAGCATCAGTTGTCTAAGAAATGGAACCCTCAAAGAAGGCCAAGCAAGATAAAACAAACTTTTTCTTCTTCTAAGTCAAGGTAACAATATTCTTCAAAACTCTTTTACATACCATGTTTACATAGTTCATGTACATATCATGTATATCTATTTATTAGAAGATAATATGTTCAAGTGAAACAATACCTATGGAAGAATAAAAGGATTTCTGTCACAATGAATACAAGTCAAGCAATACACATGAAAAGATGAAGTACGTTGACAATCTTTGGTAACAATTCATGTGGAAGCTATTATATAAGTAACAACTTCCAGATAAGACAAAATCAAAATCAAACCTGAAGAAACCTAGAAGAAGTAAAAACAGAAAGAAGTCAATAATCAAGAGGAAATTAGAAAAATACTTGTGACACCTTGCAAAAGGAAATAAGGATGCAGACAAAAGTGTGGACTCTCTTAGATGGAGGGAGTTGATTACAGAATTCCAAAAAGAATAGCATGCATTCATGCATCAAGCAAGGATTAGGATTGAGATAATCCTAAATGATATGATCCATTGAAGAATTCGTGAATATTATAAAGTATCTGTCCATGTTCTCCATTGAAAGTAGCAGCCATGATAAGCAACACGTGTTCAGTTTGACTCTAGAAGAAGTCTTCTTCGAAAAGAATCCTTAAGTATCCTTGGTTTTCCATCTACATCTACATCTATCTTCCTACGATGAAAGGAAGAAGTTGGAATTTTCATGAAGGAAGGACATAAAATCTATAGAAGACTCCATGGACCCCAAAGTTAAATAGGAACATGAGGAAGAACATGAAGATTCCAAGAAAGAAAGTAAATCCAAAACAACCAATTATTATACTAAGAATTTTAAGACTACTAGCATGGTTTGAACCCACTATAAGAAGTCAAGCAGAAGGAATGGAAGTTGTGATGAAGAACAGTGTATGTAAGAAATTGTGAAAAAGACTTATGAATGGAAGCATTGCGAGATTCAGAACTAGAGGTTCTTCCAGAAGGAGGGAGAAGACTATGACAACGGCTTGTTCCAGTAAACCAGATATACCTCTTGTAGTATCCATGGATTGAAATTTACATGTAAAAGATTGTTCTTCCCAACAAAGAAAAATTGAGAAAGAAGTTTATACCAGAAAGAGATCCATGTATGCAAATATAAGAAGACCTTGTATGGATTCAAACAACTTGATGCAGAATATCTCATATACAACAGAAGCATGGTGAAAACGTTCTATGATAGAGATAGTGTATCAGAATAGTTATTCAAGAAGTCTAGGATGATAACAAATTCTCATGATGACAGAAGAGGTGATACTTTGATATGTTTCAGCTTGAGATTTTCCATGATGTCATGAGCTAGCAGGGAACATAAATGCTAAATTTGACCATGATATATTGTAATGATTAGATCTATGTGAATCCTTTAGAGAAAACCAGTATTCCATGACAGACCGAAGTACATTGAGATCAAGCATTATATTCTCCGTAATGAATTCCAGAAGAGAGAAGTGGTTCTCCAGTATATCTCCACAAATGAGCAGATATCAAATACTTTTGTAAAGCCTATGTCCAAGATGAAAAAGTTTGTGTACTTAAGATTCAAGTTGGGGCTCGTGGAGATGACTTCCTTATTGAAAAAGGAAGAGATTACTCCCAGGTTGGGAGGCGGCATTGATATGTTATTGATTTATGGAAAATCATTTTCATGTTCATAAAATGGTTTAGGATGGGAATTTTCTTTCTAGTTCGAAAAGTGGTTTGAGATTTCTGATGGAAAGGAATTTTCTAGTTCAAAAAATGGTCCAGATTGGATAGTCTTTTTCATAATGAAAATGGTCTGAAAGATTGTTGATGTACCATAGACAGTGATTCCCCTTGTGGTCAATGTGGGGGAATGGTCTAGGATATTCATTCTTTTTGGTAGTCACTCTGAGTAGTGGTCAAGTAGAATGGTTTTCCTCGTTGGGCAACCATTCTTTTGAAGTTCACAATTGTGAGTAGTTTTGAATAATGGTCCATTTTGGAGGTTGGTGCAGGACAGTCATTTCCATTAGGAAATGGTCCGGAAAGTCATTCCCTAGGTCAGACTCATTCTCTCAAGGTTGCACTATGATTAGTGTTGGAGGAATGACCCAGTTAGGTGAATGGTCAAGGTTCAACAATCAAGGAAAGACATTCCCTAGGGCAGACTCATTATCTCTAGGTTGCACTATGATTAGTGTCGGAGGAATGGCCAAGTTAGGTGAATGGTCCAAACTCAGAAATTAGGGACAATTATTATTTTGTTCTTAAGAAGAATAGTCCAGATATCCCATGGTTGATGTTTTACTTTATGAGGGCATATGCTCTTCCAGATCTCACAGATGTGACTGGAAGAATGGCCCAGATGACTCAGTTTGTATCATGATATTTTTATGCAACTTGATATCAGATGATATGATTACTGTGGAGACTGTATGTCTCTAGATAGTAGTTGTATGCCACTATGGTGGATGTGTTCCATTGGTTGTGACTATGTGTCATTGGTTAAGTAGTTGTGTGATACTTGGTGTGGTTTTGTACCACTGGATAGTAGTTGTGTACTACTATGGATAGAAACAGTTGTGTTCTATTGAATGGAATTTTTCTGATTTCCAAAAAGACTATCAATAGTGTTGTAAATGATTACCATCTAGATGGATAATCAGTGTGTTGGTGAACAAACATTCTCCAGGAATAAAATGGTCTAGGACAGTTGTTCTTCTAGGACGTATGTCTGCATTAGAACAATAGTCCTTGTAGCCCATGGCGTGGCTTCCAGCATGTGTTTGAACAATTGTTCTTCTAGGACATATGTCTGGATTAGAAGAATGGTTCTTGTATCACTATGTGGAGTAAGTGACTTATTAAGCATCATACTTGATTACTCATATGGAGTATGGCTTCGAGAGATGATGTAGTTGATGATATCATATAATAATGATAGTGATGATATTGCTCATGATTTGATCATGAGATAGCCTGTGTGGATATGATGATGCTATCGTTTGAATGGTTTGTTTGTGCTCAAGACCATTGCTTTTAATGCCTCCCTAGCTAGGAGGGAGTGTTGATATTATGGTAGTTGTGGGAGGTATTAACCTCCACGTGTAACCTTGATAAGACTAGAATATTTCGGGAAGCAAGAGAAACCCTAAATCCTTGGACATAACCCTAGAAGACAAGTCAACTAAAGAGAATAATTAATATTGAGTATTTAGCCTCCAGAAAGAGTATTTTGCCCAGACAACTAAGAGGATCAATTTAAATAAGAGGGCACTAGAGATCATTTGACACCCACTCACTCGCAACTGCAGAAATTTAGTAGTGCACAAGTTTGGAGAGTAGTTGCAATTGGAGCTACTGCAACTTGTATTTTCAGTTTTAGGCTTGGAAATTCTCTTAGTTATGGTTTGGAATTTCTGCTTGGTACACTGGCTCTAGAGAGTGGTACACTACCTTGGTTGGTTATTGAACCTAGGGTTTTCTTCCAGAATTATTCTTTGTCAAGGTTAAGGTGCTTGGGGGTGGCTTCAGCCTATGTTTGGGTAACAATATTGCTATATTGTCTATGGTGAAACGAGCATAGCTATTTTTATAACAAATCTGACTCAAAAATTTAACATTCCCTCTTAACGAGAAAGGTATTCCTATTGACACGATCATCATCATTGCTTCTGTGCTTCTGCACACCTCGGTCATTTTCTTGTTGTCAATCATGGATCTATATGTCATAGGAAGTTATGCACTTTCACTGGAGTAGTGTACCATCCTTCATTGGAGTAGCATACCAACCTGCATTGGGGTAATATACCATCTTGCGTTGGAGCAGCATATAAACAACCTGCGTTGGGGTTGCATATCAGCCTACGTTGGAGTACAAACCTGTGTTGGAGTACCAACCTACGTTGGAGTAACAACATGCATTGGGGTAGCATGTCAGCCTTTGTTGGAGTACTAACCCATGCTAGGGTATCATACCAGCCCGCATTGGAGTACCAACCTACGTTGGGGTAGCATACCATCCTGCGTTGGAGTACCAACCTGCCCTGGGGTAGCATACTAGCCTACGTTGGAGTACCAACATGTGCTAGGGTATCATACCAACATGTGTTGGAGTACCAACATGTGCTAGGGTAGAATAACAACCTTTGTTGGAGTACCAACATGTGTTGAGGTATCATACCATCATGCGTTGGAGTACCATCCTACATTGGGGTAGCATATCAACCTACGTTGGAGTACCAACCTGTGCTAGGGTAGCATACCAGCCTGCGTTAGAGTACCAACCTGCATTGGGGTAGCAAATCAACTTGCATTGGAGTACCAACCTGCACTGGGGTAGCATACCATCATGCATTGGAGTACCAACCTGCGGTGGAGTAGCTCCCATTACTAGGGATCTCATCACTCCCTCTACTAGGAACACATCACTTCTCACTACTAGAGAAAAAAAAAACATCTGGACCACTCCAAGCTTGCCCATGATAGAGGCTTGGTCAACATCTCTGCTACCTATTCGTCGGTAGCAATATATTGGAGCAAGTGTTTCATCATAGTCTTCTCCCTCTTACTGGGAGAATCCTCTAGACACAAATAAGGCTTTGTACATATCTAGGTTATTTATCTGCAACATGCTTGATCTTGTATATCAACTTGGAAGTCAACACTTACTTCCCTTCTGGTCTCGCAACCAAGGAAAAGATATGCATTCCAGTCCTTCAGACTGCCTTCCTTCTCGGTCACTGTAGAAAAGTCTACAAAAGCAAGGGGTTCTTCCCATAAGATATCATATCTCCTCGAAGCCTCTGAAGCTTCGATCTAGTCTTCTCGACCCATGGAATTTATCTATTAGTTTTGAAATACGTCTCTCTCTTCCATTTGAATATGAAAGTATTTGAGTCTCCATTCTCACTCTAAAGCTTGACTCCCTCTGAGTCGATATAATCTTCGGAGCCATCTTCTCCTCATGATATGGCTCATCAATGTTGCATCCTACAAAGTTTCATGGGACCATGATGGTATCTTCTTGGTTACTGCAACTATTCTGGGTAGGCCCTTCTAGCTCTACTAACTCTTCATGATAATTTGAAGTGTGATCAACTGCACTAGAGGGATTTGTCCGTTCATGTTTGGAGCCTTATGCTCCTTACAATCAATCTCCATATGAGATAAGATGTATCTCGCAAAAGTACCCTTCTTCTTCTTCTTCTTTGGTACATGGAGGTATATGATTGTGTATACAACTTCTTATATGGATAGTCTTCTCCATGTCTCAAACTAGAGACTATCTAATATGTTGTCTCTTGCAACAGTCATTGTAGCTTCTCTCGGAGTTATCACCTGTGACCTCCCCAGAACAAGGACAACAAAGGGAAAAATAGTAGTCAAGAATAATACTCTTATAATAATAAAAACAAGAACAAGAGCAATAATCATAGTAGCTCCTTCTCAGAGCTATTTCTTGTGACCTGCCTGGAACAAGAACCAAAATAAAAATACAATAATAAGAACTAGGAAAAAAACTCTTCTAGTGTTATGATCAATCATTCCTCCATGGTAACCTACCCAGAACAAGAAAACACGAAAAAAAAAGTATAATAACATTTTCATAAGAACATCTATGTCAACAAGAATAAAAAAAAAAAGGCAATCTCATGGTAATCATCATATTATTACCAAGGTGACCTGCCTGGAAGAAAAACAAGAAGTATCTCCTAGAGGAGATGTTAGTTCATCTTGCAAGCATTTATATCAATAGTACTCACAGGCTACCAAGTATTCATTGTATTTAGTAGTAATAGAACCTTTCAAGAATTGTTGTCACAACTAGTAATGTAGCAGTTATCAAACTTGTTATGTTCAAATTGGAAACTTATTAATTTAATCAAACCTGGAACCTAGAGTCTTATCTTCAAGAATGAGTGTTGTTGATTTTATTCTAAGTATCCTTCACTCAATATGAAAAGTATTCTCTTCAACATGTCCCCTGTACTTAAGACAATATGCTTTCTAGACAAAAATCTGAGTTGGAGAATATAGTGCAAATAAACTCTAAAGTCTCAACCTTAATCAATTTAATAATTTGACCAAAGTTAGTTTCTAACTTTAACTTTGAACAAAGGTTAGTATGATAATCATAAATTCAATAGATCAAAATACAACTAGATGTTCATAAGGTCACAATAATTCCATAACAACTAGAGGCATATGAAAACAATCAAACCTGGAGTGTGTTGTTCCTATGAATGTGTTGGAAATGAAATCCCTCTGGATATATGATTGTTTCTTGGACTAGAGATCCCTTCTCCTACAATCACACTCAAAATAGTGATACCATTTAAACATATATAATTACATACCTTCGACAACAACGACATGCAACGATAGACAGTGGCACCATCTGAAAGCAACGACAAGCAATGACAAACCCTAAAAATTCAAAGTGCTCCAACTTGCAATCTAAAGGTAACTAGAGATGTGCTAGGTTAAGGCACACTATAGCAACCAAAGATTAGGCCCAATGTTTAACAAAAACTTTACTGCAATAGGTGTTGCAATAGGTGTTGCAACTGATACTGCAATTGGTACTGCAACTGGTGTTGCAACTGGCACTGCAACTGCAACTGGTGCTACAACTGGCACTGCAATTGGTGTTACAACTAGCACGAAGGAACTGGAATGAAGGAACTGGCACCACAAAATTAGGGTTTTTATGAGGAAACCCTAATATCTCAACTTCAGAAATTTGTAGATCTGATCTGAGGAAGAGATGTGCCCTATTTAGTTGACCTTCTTAGTGATTTCAATAAGTGCTCAATGATCTTGGAAATGGGGGAAATTGAGGATCTTCCTTCTAGCAGTTAGACTGTTACGAAGGAAACCAACTCTGATTCCATGTTGAAATTTTGGTATGTTCATTTAACCATAGACAATGTCACATCATTGTCACCCAACCATAGGCATTCACATATGCCACCCCTGAGCACACTAACTTTTACTTAGAATAATTCTAGCAAACCTACTCTAGAAGCAACATATAAACCCTAGTTTCTAACTGCAGTAACAACTCAAGAAAAGTAGAGGTTTCCTCCAAGGATAGCGCACAAGAGAGAGAGTCTCCATATCCACAAAACTAGTGCCATACACAACTGCAGAAGTTGCAGCCGCACTACTCTCTCTCTCTCTCTCTCTCTCTCTCTCTCAAACTTGTGCCATACTTAGCAAAAATATCACCAAGAAAATCACTAAGGGAAAGACCAAGACTAAGAGATGACCATGCACCCTTATTCCTCCTTGCAACTGAGCTCTCCACAAGACTTGCACACTAACTAAAATCTCTCTATTTATATTAATTTGTCCAATGACTTTTCTAGATGGGCTGACCTAACTTTCTGGTAATTATAATTTATGTTTATATTTTTCCTCTAGAGCCGACTTGTATTTCTGGAAGATAATTTTCTAATATTGTTTATTCTGCTAGGCCGACTTTTCTTCTAGGGTTTTCACACATCTATTTACTAGTTCACTTGCTTGAAATATTCTATTCTAAGTCATAGGTTACACGTGGAGGTTAATACCTCACGCACCTACCAAAACGTCAACACATATTGCAATGTCGAGGGAATTTTTATCGCATGAGAAAGTTGGTTTGTGTTCAACACATTACAAAAATGAAGCTTTGGTGAAGTTTAAAAAAAAAAATCCTAAGTGCTTCCTTTGGGAAAAATATAGTAACTTTGAACTCACGTGATATATTACATAGAATCATACTTGAACCATCCTTGTTCTAAGGACATTGATAACATATGATCTTGAAGTGTAAAATATATCCATTCCAAAGAAGTATATATAAAATTAGAGTATGCATTTATGCATTCTTCTTTTTGGTGTTGCAAATTGCAATTGCCAATAAAACAAAAAGCAATGAGTTAAAAACAATTATGATTTATAATAGTAAAATATTTAACTTGAATCCATTTATGACTAAGTGTGATCAATATCTTGGTATTGTTTTTCTTGGATAGATTCATACAACTAAAGTGTTCATACAAGGGCACTCTAGGGGAAAGTGTTTTTCATCTCCAACCCTTTCAGTATCACAAAGGTGACAGATTATTTCATGGTGTTTTCTTTTTATATTTTATAATAAAATAAAAATTGTATTCAAAATAATTTTTTTATAATGAATCTTTATAAAAATATTTATATCTTTTGTCAATTTTAAAATATTTTAATGTTAACAAAAATATAAAATGTTTTATTTCTCTTCTCTTAATATATTGTTATTAAAAATTTGATTTTAAATATAAAATATTATCTCTATAAATATAATCAAATAATTAATATTAATATTATATTTTTCTTAATATTAATATTATATTTTTCTTAATATAATAAATGTAATCAAATAATTTTATGATTTTATTTTTTATATATTTAAAACTATTTTTTTCTTCATATAATGTATTAATGTCTTTTTGTAATCAAATAATAAATAATAATAAATGTAATTTTATTTTTTTTAATATAGTAAATCAAATATTAACATATTTTGTAATCAGATAATAAATAAATAATGTAATGTCTTTTTTTTATATAAATCAAATATCAATAATTAATATTTATATTGTTTTTTTTAAGTATAATGTAATAATATATTAATAATTATAAAGTAATGTTTTTATATCAAATAATTATATAAAAAAATGTTTTTTCATTTTATTTTTTTTAATATATTGATATTAGAAATTTAGTTTAAATTATAAAATATTATCTCTTTCAAGGTAATCAAATAATTGATATTGATATTAATATTGTATTTTTCTTCACAGTTGAGATGGCATGGTGGACAAAAAAAAAAAAAGTTGACGGAAGGGTAACAAGGACAAAAAAAAATTGCTAAAAGAAATCATCGCCTCAACAACTTGGACACTAGTACAAAACTAATTGCGGAGGACCAGAAGAACCAGAAGGAGAAGTTGGAGTGAATGGTTGCCCAATACCACTTATACTTGAGCTACATCCATCATATGGACATATCACCAGCTGATGGAAATGGAGCACCAACCCGGATGAGGAAGACCCACACGGTGGCCCAGAAGGAGGAGAGCAAGGACAAGGCAAAAGATGGAAAGAAGAATCTAATAATCCTAGACTAGTGTTGGGTTAGCCAATGATCAATGAATGTGACTGGGTCAGTCTTAATTGTTGTCTTGTTTTTTTATATTTCTGTTATGATTATCTTGTCAAAAACTGGATATGATGGGACTAGATCGGTTTCCCAATGTGACGATCCAGCCATACCTCTCTGCTATCTCAAAGAACACAACTCTGGAACCCCTAGGCTGGTTTCTTTTTTGGCAAACCAAGAAGTTCCTTTTTTTTTGTATATTAGTCATTTTTAGTAATACAAATACTCACACTCACTTACAAAAAAAAAAATATTGTATTTTTCTTAATATAATTATATATTATATATAATAAAAATATATATATAATGTAATCATATAATAAATGTAATCAAACATTAATATCTTTTATAATCAAATAATAAATGTAATCAAATAAACAATAAAACCCTAACCCTAATAAACCTAATCCTAATTAATATAACCCTAACTCTAATGTGTTACTCTAATATAAAGACTTGATTTCATTTTTAAGAGACTAAAATAACCTAGAAGAAAAACTCTTGAGCGTTACTATGGATGGTGGTTGCATTGCTTATGGAATTATGGGGCACTAGTAGCATGCAAATCAGATGGAATTATTTTAAATCTGAATTGGATTATGAGCTGTTGATGACCTTGCCCTGGCGGATTTCTCCCTGGTTGCGGGTCAATTCGATAATCATTCCATCATAATCATGGCAGTAGCAAAGCTTATCTGCCACCTTCCTAACCTATGGCTCCAGGAAAGCAGCGTTGCATCAGAGGTAAACAAAATGTGTTTATGCCATTAATGAGATTACAACCAGTGTTATTAATTACTAGTATTTTTTAATACTGTGTGATAGGATTTTTGCATCAGTGGAGCTGGATCTGATCTAAACATCTACAAGTCCATCTTTCTCGGTGGAAGGTTCTGTCTACATTCACTTATGTCAACTAATGAGCACTTCCTATAAAATTTTATAACAATTAAAATTTCAGCTTCACTTTAAAATTTCAATCTACCAATAGTTCCAACGTCCGTTTGGTGTCCCGTCAAAAAATAGACATGGCCTTACCAAATGAAAAACACATACAAAATTTATGATAACCCCATAAATTTTCTCAGAGTGAGGCGAAAGATCTTCACCACATGGAAATAACCCAGATGATGCATAGTTGATCCTAATTTCTCGCTTTTTTCTGTAAAGAGACAAAAAGTTAGTTCTATCGGCCGATAACATAGAGAGAAACTAAGCTGTGTTATTCTCATTCAACTATCATGCATACCAAATAATTGTATTCATCTCCTTATAGCTTTGAAAAAGTGACTGCAATGACCGACCTAGAATTTCAACATTTCAAGCTGGAGAATAAGTATTTGGTTAGGTTGATTGATTGCGTTATGGGATTAGATAACTGTCCCTAGTTTCGCAGAGTAATGTTTTCAATTATGGAGTGTGTTATCACACAGGACGTAATGTTTGATTGGGCGTTGCTCATCAATAATGTCATCCATACTCAGTTATAAGCTTAATCAGTCCAAAATCTTATGTTTCGTACTTAATCTTATGTAATATATGCAATTAGTGAGATTGGGGAGACTTGTGTTGATGAAGAGCCAAGGGTTTTTTCATTCAATATGCTTTCAGTATGGAGAAATTAAATAACCCTGTATTCACTTGGTATTCTCTTTGTTAGATAGTAATGACTCATCATGATGTTTAGGGATTAGGTTGGGGTAGCTGGAGGAGGTTAAGATATTCTCTCACCTTCTCCCTATAAAAGTGGAATAAGTTGGATCTCACTCCAACTACATATTTCACTCCAACTACATATTTACCTGTTGTATTTCTGTTTATCAAGCTATAATACAAACTGTTTATGTGTGTGAGCCTAATTCTTCCAATCTCTAAATTGGTATCAGAGGTGAGGTGAGAGGTTAGAGGTGAGATTATTGGGAGAGGTTGGCTGGTAAATTCAATCGCTGAATGCTGAAGACGTGTCATCGCTGCTGAATTCTGAATTTGAGCCGCTGATCCGTTTTTTATTACACTAGTTTTGAATTTGATTGGTTTTTAGTTTTTTTTTACTGTACTGATTGTGCTTCAACATCAGAGAGGATTGTATAATTGAAGCACATTGGGATTGTCAAATCAATTGTTCTCGCAAGCTTTGGCAATTGATCCTGTAAAATCTAAAGCCGTGTTGGGACCTTATTTCACCAGTTTGCTACCTGTCCGAATTATTGTTTTCTAATTGATGGATTAATTATTTGCTGCCATCCAAATTGCCAGAGACGTCATCTGCGTCATCTGCATTTCATGAAGGAAGAGGTGATGTATTGAAGGAGGACGTATTGATTGTAGGATGTACTGTGTTGTGTAAAGACCTGCTGCCAAGCCCTGTCAAGCTCAGATCGCTGATTAAAGCAGAAGCTGCCACACCTGTGATCTGCCGAAGCACTCTGGGATTCAAGCGCTGCCACTGCTCACTCTACTCATTTTCATAAAGGAGTGCTATCAAAAAGGAAATCAGGTTTGGTAAGGTAATATGGATTCTTTACCTATGGAGAAATTTGATGGTAATAATTTCCATACATGGAAAGTTAAAGTTCAAATGCATTTGATGAATAGAGGTTTGTGGAGCATAGTAAAAGGCACAGAACAAGCACCTAATGATCCAAGACTTCTTGTTGAATGGTAAAAGAAGGAAGAAAAGGCTAAAGCTATTATTGGTTTGGCTCTTTTAGATATGTAATTGCATTTGATTGATTTAGCAAAATTATCTAACGAAATTTGGGAGGAATTAAATAAATTGTTTGGGGAAAAGGCTATGAATGCAAAGTTCTCTTTAAAGCTGCAACTCTTTAGTCTCAAAATGCATGAAGAGACCCATCTTTCTACTCATATAAATGAGTTAATATCTCTACTTAGACAATTAGCTGAAACAGGTATCAAGGTAGATCCAGATGATGCTAAAGCAATTCTATTGAATAGTCTATCTTCTAAGTATAGCAATGTTGTATTTACATTAACTCAGTTACCCTCACAAACATTGGAAGGAAT
>ML791632.1:462837-489473 GCA_009831015.1 Picea engelmannii | reverse complement strand
AGTTGTATTACTACCTATGGCCACAACCAGACTATCCCACGAGTCTGGTAAAGAACACAACAAACTGATACATTTATCTTCATCTGAAATTTTAATATCAACAGATACTAACTGACTTACCAAAGTATTGAAGGCGTTCAAATTCTTTGCCACCGAGTCTCCATCTCTCATCCTCAAGTTATACAGCTTCTTTCTCAGGAATAGTTTATTTACCAGAGACTTAGACTGATACAACTTCCCCAACTTTTCCCATAAATCCTTGGTTGTAGCTTCCTCTGACACATTCAATAATATTGAATCAGAGAGACACAGTCGAATTGTGCTCTTTGCCTTCTGATCCGTCTTTTTCCAGACATCTGCAGAAGTTTTTGTAGGTGCAGTACCTGGATCTACTGTGATCCACTGATCTCTGTCCACCAAAAGATCTTCCATCTTGAGCTTCCACAGCTCAAATCTTTTCCCATTAAACTTCTTGATCTCCATCTTCGAATTGCTTGCCATTTCTTTTCACCTGAAAAACAATACTGCAGATCTCCCACTGTAACAAGGCTTATCACAGTCTCGAGCCAAACCCTTGACGACAAAGGCGTCCCCCTTAAGCCAATAAAGCTTTGATGCCAAATGTAAATTCTAACCTTGTACAATATCTACTACAAACTGATATTCAGAAAAGAACAGAAAAGATACAATGGCAAATACAAACATTACACAGAGATTTTTCACCTGGAAACCCAAACCAGGAAAACCAGCATATATTATATTCATACATTGTGTTACATTGTTTACAATACAATATACATATAGGAGCCAGTGGCATCCCAAACCCTAACCCAATGACCTGGATTAGTCCAAAACCCTAATTTCTTAACCGAAAATAGAAAACCATCGGCAGAAAACCATGTGCCGAAAAACCACCTAAATATCATGTGGTCCCGGTAATATGTCGTCCCAGAAAAAAAAAATCGGGGGCGCTGCCCTTGAACCCCTGCACCCACGAGGGGGGGCCTAGCGGCCCTCCCTCTAACCCCCCTACGCGCCCGACGCAGACGCTCAGACACTACTACTCGTGCAAAGAATATAACACATACCCAACAATTATCAGAATCAGAAAGTGATGAAGAACCACGAGAGCCATCTCTCATACTGTTCTAAAATAAGGAAGTGATATTTATATATTTATGTATGTGTGGTGAGTTTAAATTTTTTTATGTAAGTGTTTATGTAAAACTAAGAACTTGTATCCTGATGCAAGTTGGCAGCCCTAGTTTCAAGTACAAACATTCTTATGTTTAAGGTCATCTTGTATAGAGGAATTTTGCAGACATATAATGCTTCATTAGTTGACATCTTTTATCATGAAAGCCCCGATGAGCCAAGTTGTCAATTTGTCAGTTATACAAGTGCTACAAAGATGGTCGGAAGCAGTTTTATTTGTGTTGAATGAATTGGTAGCTCGAAGATGATGGAGAGAAAGAGCGTGTCTATGAAGTTCAAAGATGGGTGTAACTGTGTATGAGGATCAGTCAGACAGTTTGTGTTGTAACCATTTGTTATGTTGTGTAATGCAGTCATTAAGGGGGGTTGTTAGATAGTAATGACTCATTAGGATGCATCCTGATGTTTAGGGATTAGGTTGGGGGTAGATGGAGGAGGTTGAGATATTCTCTCACCTTCTCCCTACAAAAGTGGAATAAGTTGGATCTCACTCCAACTACATATGTACATGTTGTATCTTTGTTTATCAAGTAATAATACAAATTGTTTATGTGTGTGAGCCTAATTCTTCCAATCTCTAAATCTATTTTATGGAGGTATGAGTATAATACAATAGTTGATTGATTAATAGAGGGTGTTGCAAGGTAACATATGATTATTTCGTTTTAGGGATGAAGGTTCTCCAAACACAGTGAAAACTGAAAACACAAATTGGAATAAAACACTGAAAACACTCAATTTATTTTTCGCAACTATTAAGGAAGAAAAAAAGGATGGGGCAAACACAACACCTTACAAGTCTGAGAAGAATAATTTTGAATCTTGCCCTCTGATTGCATTGCGAGGTAGGGGTTCTTACTATAAGCGAGCCAAAAAATATAACCTCAGCTCGCATGTGCATTACTTCTCCATCACATATTTGCACGCCTCACATTTTTTCTCCCATATCATAAATGCATCTGAAGACAAGAAATGAAAATCCTCTCCATCTCATGCTTAGGATTACATAATTATATACACAGAGGATCGAAACTCGGTCGTTGAAGTAGAATTCAATTCGAAATGCATGCTACATTCATAAAACCCAAATTGAAATGCACATGACATAGTCCACTACAATATGTTATTTGTACACACACCTGCAAATGAAAAGCCAAGATAAATGTGGCACGACATTACCACACTGACCAATCTAGTCCTCTCTGTGGCCATCAGTTAGCCAACAAAGTAATTTTTAAATATGATTAAGTAAAAGTAAAAAAGTAAACACAACCACTAATAGGGAGGAACTTAGTAGTTGAAACCACAACCATTGATTTAATCTTGTCCATTAAAAATTTATTAAGCACTAAAAACCTATTAAATGTGACTCCACCCCTATAGATATAAAAATTGTTTGTCTATAGATCCATATCATAATTCTTATGCAGTTCAATGATCTCTTGTTTCACTTAAACAATAAAGAATTTATTTTATGGTTTTATATTCAATGATCTCTTATTTCACTTAAACAATAAAGAATTTATTTCATGGTTTCATATTTGTAGAATATTGGTATAGGTTTACAGATTATCGAACACATGGGTCATAGAAAGTTTCACATAATCCCATGCCATGAACAACATAAGAGGGAGAATGTAAAATCTACAGTGATTTAAATCACGGTTGAATGTATAAAATAAAACGCAGTGCTTAACCCCTAAATATGAATGTTAAAAACTTGAGCTTTTCCTTTTGTTTGTACTAAGTGCAGTATTGAAAGACTTGGTGCAAAGCTTACTTGTGCAATCTAAACTGTTATTCTAGTATTTGATGGTGTTGCTACATCAACTGCGGAATCAACAAGTGATCTTACTTGAAATTCTTTCGAGTTATGAATCTTTAATGGAAACTTTAAAAGTAAACATTGTAGGTAAAATTGAATCATTGAAAAATAATATGCATTTGGATCTATTTTTTATGGATCTATATTTTGATATATAGAAAAATAAAATGAACATGGTTCTTTTGTTGTTACCACTGAGTAGGATAGGTTCATAGGATTGGAATGTAGCCTTTCTCTTTGTTGTCGTAAACATTGTAAGTAAGCCATTAGATATAGAAATTGTAGACCTTAACTCTGTATGATCTTTATCCGTGATATGTTTGTTTGTATAGATTGTTGCATATATGTGACTCATGAAAGAGAGAGAGGTATACATACTCCATCCCCCTTTGGATTTGAACCTGTGACCTCTAGGGAGAAAACACATGTTCTTAACCATTAGGCCCACTAGCAAAGCTAAACAACAAAAGTACAAAATATTGCTCACTTGAATTTCCAAGCAAAATAGGCAACTCTCATGTGCCAAAAAAAGAGAGCTTGCAAATGTCCACAATTAATACATCACAAAATTATTTACAGATATATATACAATTTAAGGAAAACGCCTAGTATTCTAATTGATTTAATAAAGATGAAGATGAATGAAAACATGATAGGTGTTAGCTTCTTTCAATGCTATGTTGGAAGGAATGGAGTTCATATTTTCAAGATCCATGTCTTTCATCCTTCTTAAAATCCACTTGAACTGAATTTATCAACATCGTGTGGTTGGAAGCAGTGGAGTGAGATTCTTTGTTAAGATTGATGACCATATTTCTCAACATATTGCATTTTTCCTCCATGACATCAATTCATTTATTTTGTTGGACCAATGTGTTCATAATTATTGTGTTTTGAGAAATGCAAGTTAATGTTCTTTTTTGTGAACTTTGGTCTAAGTGTTCTACATTTTGGTTTTTTTCATCGGAATCCGACAACATAAATCTACATGAAATCACAATTTTTTGTTGTTTAAACTGCATTTTTGAATGTAGAAATGGATTCAACGTGTTGAAAAACCTTTTGGGCACTCGGATGATACAGAATCAACCATTCAAATATGTAGATCCAACAATTTCTCACCGAATTTCAGGCAAAATTAAACTGAAAATATCCCTGGAAAAGGGCCAAAACATAGAATAGTTAGACTACGACCTAAATTAATAAGTATATTGTAACTTTATAACTACTAATTAAATATTTTATAATAATTATAAAATATTAAAAATTAATAACTATATAACAATATAATGATAACAATACATTATTAATATATAATAGAAGTATACATTATTATTGATATAAAATAATAATGAAAATATAATAAATAAATGATAATAGATATCATACAATAAATAATGAAAGTAATAATAATATAAAATATTTCATATTGAATATTTCAAAGATATTGAACATATCCCGAGACGATCTCACCAATATCTTAAATAAACTGAAGTGTACATATGGTTAAATATTGTCAAATAAAAACATGACATATAATCATCCTTGACTTATATATTTCCAACTCAACCATTACAATTGAATCAATTCTTTGGATCAAATTTCCTCTAATGATCCTAATCATCTGCATAGAGATTCTCCCTCCCATCCTATTCTGATCGATGAAGAACCTGAGTAGAAAACTACGGAGCAGACAGGTCTAGAGCCTCCTTATGGACTCTCAGGCCTAGTCTTGTTTTTGAGTTTAAACTCTCTGCTGAGAAAGGATACACGTCCATCTCTCATCCTCTAATGCTTTGTTATTGATTAATATCGTATGATGGGGTTAAAAAATAGTTATGTTAGTCTTTCCATTTTTTTAGTTGAATTATGTCATTCCAACTGATATAACATATGATTTTATTTGTCACCTTTCTTGTAGTCCCTGTTTCCCTAGTGGAAAGCCACAGGTGTCACTAATTGTACACTTTTTTGTATCATATTAATACTAAAGGACCTACTAGCTTAAAAAAAAAACTATGTTTCACATCTAAAACAACTAAGGAGAGTTATTTGGATACCTATCCCCGCAATTATAATTTAGACTATGATTGATTTTATGACCTCAATGGAGGAATCAAATCAGTTAGATGGTTTACATTATTTAATTTTAAAGTGCTAAACTAGCATTATAAACCAATAAACTTGATTTAAAATGTGATGATTGAGGTATTTATAATTGTTAACCTTTTCTAATTGGCACCAAGGTTGCTTTATAATGGGAACAATATGAGGAGCATATGTTGGTTTAAAAAAAATATTTAGGTCACTCATGTATGTGCTCAAATGATATGAATAACTTAAAATCGTAATGTTGGAAAACAAATTACAAAATATAAAATTATGGAACTTTGAGAAATTGACAAAGATAAATACTTATATTGTAAGTGTCATGTACCTAGGGGTCAATTAGGTTTACTTAGGTGGTTGGGAGGAATGATTGTTATCATCCCCACCCATGTTTAATTCCCAAAAGTGACATATTAAGCTCATAATGAGTATATTGTTGTAATGGCTTCGAGCCTTGTTGTTGACCAGCCTTGTGCCTTCAAGATTTTAGGGTTTACCCTAGGTACCATCCTCAAAATGAGGGGAAGTACTTTGGGGTTTTCCCCATGCTTTGTAACCTAGAAAAATAAAAGGTGCAATGTACCTATCGAGAATAATATGGAGTACCTAGGGAGGTACCTAAGGGAATAATGAGTTTAATGTGATCATAATAATGGAATATGTCCATTATGCAATTAAAATGAAATAATATAATAATAAGAGGTAGTTGGCATAGACCCCTAGGAATACTATTGAGAAAGTATAAGTATACACAAGTACCATTGTATCAGATGCATGTTGAATTGTATTGTCTTATAGCAAGCATGGATTGTGGAGTGATTCTTTTCATAAGGAGTAATTGATGATGTTACCCTACCTTAAGGGTTCTTCTCTCTATATTCTTGTGTTTTTCATGGTGAATGTTTTGGTATCTTGTACATTCAAAATTTTATTTCTAAAGTTTTACGGTTTATTATCTCTTATATCTGTCAAGGTTTACTACAAATGGAATCAAATCTATTTCTTAGGCACAAACTCGGAGAATTTTTTTTTTTTTTTTTTGGCATATTTTCTATGAAAAAGTAGATGACAACATTCATGTTGATTTATGAAACTGTCTATACAGAATTTGAAGAAACCAGCTATATATATGAGTTCCTCTCCAAAAAAAAACTCAATTTAAAAAAATAAAATAAAAAATCATCCAAAATGGAGTGTGAGAAGTGGAGATATTGTTGATTTAAAATCAACCCTTTTTAGGGGTTTTTTCCAATGATGACCAGGAGGTTTGCAGATTGGATATATTTTGATAGAGTGCATAGATTTCAGTCAAACTAGTAGCAGTAGATCTAGAAAAGTCATGGAATTTCATAATTGGGGTCATAATAGCCAATCCAATTAGTATAACATAAATTATGATCATTTTACATTTTTGGCCTCAAACCCTAACTACATAAAGGATATCCATTGAAAAATAAGTTATTTTCTTTTAAACCCTAGTCCATTTTTTGGTTTTTATAGCAAGATGGTTTTTACGAGAAAATATTATGGTCATAGTATTGAAGAATACATAAAATAGATGAGATCGCTATGGGGACGAGTATGGAGATATTGGGTAACTGTTAATTTAAGTGGCTATGTGGAAAAATGGTGGAATTTGCTTTACTATAGCAAAAAGAAGGATCTTTCAGATGAAGAATATGAAAAATTATTTTTAGACAAGTGGTCTTATGTTGTGAAGAAGGATAAGAAGAGCGCTAGGGATTTATTTTCATGTGACAACTTCTTATTACATATTCATGGATATATTCAGTAAGAGGTCAGTGTTTCTATTAACCCTAGTTTCAAACACAATTTCATCAATATTGAGTTCTCTAAAATATTGCAAGTTCCTGCAAATAATATTAAAAGCACACAAGTTGAGGGTGAAAATGTTCAAATTTTTAAAGATTTGAAAATTACCATGGATGACTATGTGTTGCATTTATATTTGTATGCTATAGATATGGATGACTGGATATTGATTTGGGATATCCTTAGATGGGCTCAATTGTTAGAGTTAATATTAATGTGCAAAATAAGTTTTTGAAGCTTTGGTACAAGAAAAAGAAAATTACATTGCAAGATATTTCTCTTACTAAGCAAGAAGGGAGCAAGGGAGCAATGAAGAAATCATTGTAGGAAAATTAATTGTAATACCTAATGACACATCAGATGAAGAGTCCAATGTCGAATTATAAGAAGAGCCTACATAAGCATTTGAAGAAAATCCCTAAGAAAAACATAAAAATAAGAAGAAGCTAAGGTACTACATGTTGAAGAGTGAATAAAAAAGGATGGATAGCTAAGGTTGTTACATATCTCCACCCCCAACACTCAGAGAAACAAAAATCATCAAGGTCAGGGAAAGAGTGACAACAAACTTACTATGCATCAACATGGAACCATGAAGGTGGTGAGCATGGAGGTACATGGAGGACTAAAAGGAATGCATGGAGATATGAGAATAGCATGGTGAAGACATGGATCCCAAGAAGAAACCATAATTGAGATAGAGGAAAGACCACAATTGAACCCCATGTCCACATTTCACTAGGATGGACTGATGTTCATGCATGATACTAGTTGACTACATTTCTTAGTAGGTCATATTATATGGCTTATTCCCATGTTTTGAGGATGAAACATGCCAAAGGAGATGGAATGTAATGTACCTAGGGAGGATAATATGGGGTACCTAGAGGGGTACTCAAGGGAATAATGAATGTAATGTGGCCATAATAATGGAATAGGCCCACTATAAATTTAAAAGGAAATAATATAATAATAACGGGTAGTTGGCATAGACCCCATGAATACTCATGAGAAAATATATACATTAGTATCATTGTATTGGATGTGTGTTGAATTGTATTGTCTTGTAGCAAGTATGGCTTATGGAGTGATTCCTTCCATAAGGAGTAATTGATGGTGTTGCCCTACCTTAAGGGTTCTTCTCTCTATTTTTTTGTTGTTGTTCATGGTGAATGTTTTGGTATCTTTGGAGTTTAAGGATATTCTCTTGAAGTTTATGGCTATATTCTCTCTTTGATATATCAAATTTTACTATAGTAGGTTTTTTCTGCATCTACTTAATTTCCCAAGTGATGTAAGCGATATTTTAAGTGGGAAACCACATATTTAAATTCAAAATGTCATAAAGGAGATATTTCATTATTCTAGCCTTTTATGATTTTCCAGGATTGCATGCAATCATAAGTTAGAGAGCATACTTAGGATAACAAAGATTTTAGGTCATTTGTTTGTGTAAGAATGATAGAAACAACAACAATGTTGTGACGTAAATGCTACACCTATAATGATAAAATGGAAAGGAAATTGCTTAAAATAAAATAATTGAAAACCATATAAGTGATTAAACATAAGAAATTATTTCTTTACCTAGATATTTCATTTAAGTAACTTAACTAAAAAAACCAACAAATAATGTATTGCAATAGATAAGGTATCAAGCCATGAATCTAAGTGAATTGTAAAGTAAGAAACCATCCACATGGTTAGTACTAGGAAGTATGATTATATCCCTTACCAACTATGTGTGTTAATTACTAAGCATTATAATAAGATTAAATAGCAAAATTAAGGCAACTAATAATTCTTGAAAAATTAAACACTGTCAAGCAGACCTAATAATAAAACTACATACTATTGAACATTTGAATTTGGAACAAGTCACACGAGGTCTCACAAGGACAGTTGTGCCATTCACATGCCCAAAAAAACATAATATGTGCACAAAAAAATTGGTTTAGCTTGAAAAAGAAAGTTGTGAATTGTGTACCATTACATATAATATGTGTGGCGAAAAGTGGTGCACGTTTGACAAAGTCAAGCCTTTGCTAATTAGGCAAACAAGTGCACGGAATGTCGATTTTCAAAAACAAATCTTGAAAATTATGCATCTATGAGTGGGTGAAAAATGAAATGACAAAGATGATAATGATCATGCAAGCCACCCAGGGTCAGTGATGCGCAAAAAACAATCTAAGAAGTGCAATAATATGATTAAAAACTGAAGTGGAGTTGTCAATCTATGTTGTGCTTTAAATATAAAAGGTGTACCAAACCACTTGATTTAAGTAGGTTGTAAGCTAAACAACAAAAAATTCTGAGATGTGGGCCAAGTATAAAATCAATCTAGAAATAACTAAGCAAAAGGTAAGCATAAGTACAAATAAATTGTGAATTTAACCATTCAAATGCAAAGAAAATGGGGAAGCAATAGTACTTATATTAATGTCCAATGGAAAAACAAAATATATATATGTATCACCCTACTAAACGTGAATGGCAACAGGTGTGCTCCAAAAAATCTCCAAGGGGTGGTCCTTTTCTTCTTTGAATTCTCTCTCTAACTTTGATATATGAAGAGACCTTGGTTCTTTGGTGATAAAACACAAGCGAGCATGAGAACAATGAATGGTAGAGATAAAAGAGAGAGATGTATGATCTCCAAGTTCATTCCTCCAACATAATCTTACAAATCAGATGGAATTATTTTAAATCTGAATCGGATTATGAGTCATTGATGACCTTGCCTGGCGGATTTCTCTCTGGTTGCGGGTCAATTCGATAATCATTCCATCATAATCATGGCAGTAGCAAAGCTTATCTGCCACCTTCCTAAGCTATGGCTCCAGGAAAGCACCGTTGCATCAGAGATAAACAAAATGTGTTTATGCCATTAATGAGATTACAACCAGTGTTTATTAATTACTAGTATTTTTTAATACTGTGTGATAGGATTTTTGCATCAGTGGAGCTGGATCTGATCTAAACATCTACAGGTCCATCTTTCTCTGTGGAAGGTTCTGTCTAGATTCACTTATGTCAACTAATGAGCACTTCCTATAAAATTTTATAACAATTAAAATTTCAGCTTAAAATTTCAATCTACCAATAGTTCCAACGTCCGTTTGGTGTCCCGTCAAAAAATAAACATGGCCTTACCAAATGAAAAACACATACAAAATTTATGATAACCCCATAAATTTTCTCAGAGTGAGGCGGAAGATCTTCACCACATGGCAATAACCCAGATGATGCATAGTTGATCCTAATTTCTCTCTTTTTTCTGTAAAGAGACAAAAAGTTCATTCTATCGGCCGATAACATAGAGAGAAACTAAACTGTGTTATTCTCAATCAACTATCATGCATACAAAGTTTAAAATTTGAGCTTCAGTTTAAGATACCAGATAATTGTATTCATCTCCTTATAGCTTTGAAAAAGTGACTGCAATGACCGACCTAGAATTTCAACATTTCAAGCTGGAGAATAAGTATTTGGTTAGGTTGATTGATTTCAAGCTGGAGAATAAGTATTTGGTTAGGTTGATTTCGTCCTTAATCTTATGTAATATATGCAATTAGTGAGATTGGGGAGACTTGTGTTGATGAAGAGCCAAGGGTTTTTTCATTCAATATGCTTTCAGTATGGAGGAATTAAATAACCCTGTATTCACTTGGTATTCTCTTTTATGGAGGTATGAGTATAATACAACAGTATTGATTAATAGAGGGTGTTGCAAGGTAACATATGATTATTTCGTTTTAGGGATGAAGGTTCTCCAAACACAGTGAAAAACTGAAAACACAAACTGGAATAAAACACTGAAAACACTAAGTTTATTTTTCGCAACTATCAAGGAAGAAAAAGAAGGATGGGGGCAAACACAACACCTTACGGGTCTGAGAAGAATAATTTTGAATCTTGCCCTCTGATTGCATTGAGAGGTAGGGGTTGTTACTATAAGCGAGCCAAAAAAATATAACCTCAGCTCGCATGTGCATTACTTCTCCACCACGTATTTGGATGCCTCACATTTTTGCTCCCATATCAGAAATGCATCTGAAGACAAGAAATGAAAATCCTCTCCATCTCATGCTTAGGATTACATAATTATATACACAGAGGATCGAAACTCGGTCATTGAAGTAGAATTCAATTCGAAATGCATGCTACATTCATAAAACCCAAATTGAAATGCACATGACATAGTCCACTATTATATGTTATTTGTACGCACACCTGCAAATGAAAGGCCAAGATAAATGTTGCACAACATTATCACACTGACCAATCTAGTTCTCTAGGTGGTCATCAGTTAGTTAGCAAAGTAATTTTTAAATATGATTAAGTAAAAGTAAAAAAGTAAATACAATTACTGATAGGGAAGAATTTAGTGATTGAAATCATAATCATTGATTTATTGGGACTGCTAAGAATATTCTATCAATATTTAATCTTGTCCACTAAAAATTTATTAAACACTAAAAACTTATTAAATGTGACTCTACACCTATAGACATAAAAATTGTTTGTCTATAAATCCATATCATAAAATGCAGTTCAATGATCTCTTGTTTCACTTAAACAATAAAGAATTCATTTCATGGTTTCATATTCAATGATCTCTTGTTTCACTTAAACAATAAAGAATTTATTTCATGGTTTCATATTTGTAGAATATTGGTACAGGTTTAGAGATTATCAAACACATGGGTCATAGAAAGTTTCACATAAGCCCATGCCATGAACAACAGAAGAGGGAGAATGTAAAATCTATAGTGATTTAAATCACGGTTGAATGTATAAAATAAAACGCAGTGCTTAACCCCTAAATCTGAATGTTAAAAAATTGAGCTTTTCCTTTTGTTTGTACTAAGTGCAGTGTTGAAAGACTTGGTGCAAAGCTTACTTGTGCAATCTGAACTGCTATTCTAGTAGTTGATGGTGTTGCTACATCAAGAGCGGAATGAACAAGTGATCTTACTTGAAATTCTTTCGAGTTATGAATCTTTAATGGAAACTTTAAAAGTAAACATTGTAGGTAAAATTGAATCATTGAAAAATAATATGCATTTGGATCTATTTTTTTTATGTATCTACATTTTGATATATAGAAAAATAAAATGAACATGGTTCTTTTGTTGTTACCACTGAGTAGGATAGGTTCATAGGATTGGAATGTAGCCTTTCTCTTTGTTGTCGTAAACATTGCAAGTAAGCCATTAGATATAGAAATTGTAGACCTTAACTCTATATGATCTTTATTCGTGATATGTTTGTTTGTATAGATTGTTGCATATCTGTGACTCATGAAAGAGAGAGAGGTATACATACTCTACCCCCTTTGGATTTGAACCTGTGACCTCTAGGGAGAAAACATATGTTCTTAACCATTAGGCCCACTAGCAAAGCTAAACAACAAAAGTACTAAATATTGCTCACTTGAATTTCCAAGCAAAATAAGCAACTCTCATGTGCCAAAAAAAGAGATCTTGCAAATGTCCACAATTAATACATCCCAAAATTCTTTACAGATATATATACAATTTTAGGAAAACGCCTAGTACTCTAATTGATTTACTAAACATGAAGATGAATGAAAACATGATAGGTGTTAGCTTCTTTCAATGCTATGTTGGAAGGAATGGAGTTCAGATTTTCAAGATCCATGTCTTTCATCCTTCTTAAAATCCACTTGGACTGAATTTATCAACATCGTGTGGTTGGAAGCAGTGGAGTGAGATTCTTTGTTAAGATTGATGATCATATTTCTCAACATATTGTATTATTCCTCCATGACATCGATTTGTTTATTTTGTTGGACCAATGTGTTCATAATTATTATGTTTTGAGAAATGCAAGTTAATGTTCTTTTTCATGAACTTTGGTCTAAGTGTTCTACATTTTGGTATTTTTCATCGGAATCAGACAACATAAATCTACATGAAATCACATTTTTTTGTTGCTTAAACTGCATTTTTGAATGTAGAAATGGATTCAACGTGCTAAAAAACCTTTTGGGCACTCGGATGATACACAATCAACCATTCAAATATGCAGATCCAACAATTTCTCACCAAATTTCAAGCAAAATTACACTGAAAATATCCCTTGAAAAAGGCCAAAATGTAGAATAGTTAGACTAAGACCTAAATTAATAAGTATATTACAACTTTATAACTACTAATTAAATATTTTATAATAATTATAAAATATTAAAAATTAATAACTATATAATAATATAATGATAACAATACATTATTAATATATAATAGAAGTATACATTATTATTGATATAAAATAATAATGAAAATATAATAAATAAATGATAATAGATATCATACAATAAATAATGAAAGTAATAATAATATAAAATATTCAATATATTCCATATTGAATATTTCAAAGATATTGAACATATCTCGAGACGATCTCACCAATATCTTAAATAAACTAAAGTGTACATATGGTTAAATATTGTCAAATAAAAACATGACACATAATCATCCTTGACTTGTATATGTCCAACTCAACCATTATGATTGAATCAATTCTTTGGATCAAATTTCCTCTAATAATCTTGATCATTTGCATAGAGATTCTCCCTCCCATCCTATTTTGATCGATGAAGAACCTGAGTAGAAAACTACGGAGCAGACATGTCGAGAGCTTCCTTATGGACTCTCAGGCCTAGTCTTGTTTTCCAGTTTAAACTCTCTACTGAGAAAGGATACACGTCCATCTCTCATCCTTCGATGCTTTGTTATTGATTAATATCATATGATAGGATTAAAAATTAGTTATGACGGTCTTTCCATTTTTTTAGTTGAATTATGTCATTCCAACTTATATAACATATGCTTTTATTTTCTACCTTGCTTGTAGTCCCTGTTTCCCTAGTGGAAAGCCATAGGTGTCACTAATTGTACACTTTTTTGTATCATATTAATACTAAAGGACCTACTAGCTTAAAAAAAAAAGTATGTTTCACATCTAAAACAACTAAGGAGAGTTATTTGGATACCTATCCCCACAATTATAACTTAGACTATGATTGATTTTATGACCTTAATGGAGGAATCAAATCGGTTAGATGGTTTACATTATTTAATTTTAAAGTGCTAAACTAGCATTATAAACCAATAAACTTGATTTAAAATGTGATGATTGAGGTATTTATAATTGTTAACCTTTTCTAATTGGAACCAAGGTTGCTTTATAATGGGCACAATATGAGGAGCATATGTTGGTTTAAAAAAAATATTTAGGTCACTCGTGTATGTGCTCAAATGATATGAATAACTTAAAATCGCAATGTTGAAAAACAAATTACAAAATATAAAATTATGGAACTTTGAGAAATTGACAAAGATAAATACTTATATTGTAGGTGTCATGTACCTAGGGGTCAATTAGGTTTACTTAGGTGGTTGGGAGGAATGACTGTTATCCTCCCCACCCATGTTTAATTCCCAAAAGTGACATATTGAGCTCATAATGAGTATATTGTTGTAATGGCTTCGAGCCTTATTGTTGACCAGCCTCGTGCCTTGAATATTTTAGGGTTTACCCTAGGTACCATCCTCAAAATGAGGGGAAGTACTTTGGGGTTTTCCCCATGCTTTGTAACCTAGAAAAATAAAAGGTGCAATGTACCTATGGAGAATAATATGGAGTACCTAGGGAGGTACCCAAGGGAATAATGAACTTAATGTGATCATAATAATGGAATATGTTCATTATGCAATTAAAATGAAATAATATAATAAGAAGAAGTAGTTGGCATAGACCCCTAGGAATACTCATGAGAAAGTATAAATATACACAAGTACCATTGTATCGGATGCATGTTGAATTGTATTGTCTTATAGCAAGCATGGATTGTGGAGTGATTCTTTTCATAAGGAGTAATTGATGATGTTACCCTACCTTAAGGGTTCTTCTCTCTATATTCTTGTGTTTTTCATGGTGAATGTTTTGGTATCTTGTACATTCAAAATTTTATTTCTAAAGTTTTATGGTTTATTATCTCTTATATCTGTCAAGGTTTACTACAAATGGAATCAAATCTATTTCTTAGGCACAAACTGGGAGAATTTTTTATTTTTTTTTGCATATTTTCTATAAAAAAGTGGATGACAACATTCATGTTGATTTATGAAACTGTCTATACAGAATTTGAAGAAACCAGCTATATATATGAGTTCCTCTCCAAAAAAAAAACTCAATTTAAAAAAAGAAAAATAAAAAATAATCCAAAACAGAGTGTGAGAAGTGGAGATATTGTTGATTTAAAATCGACCCTTTTTAGGGGTTTTTTCCAATGATGACCAGGAGGCTTGCAGATTGGATATATTTTGATAGAGTGCATAGATTTCAGTCAAATTAGTAGCAGTAGATCTAGAAAAGTCATGGAATTTCATAATTGGGGTCATAATAGCCAATCCAATTAGTATAACATAAATTATGATCATTTTACATTTTTGGCCTCAAACCCTAACTATATAAAGGATATCCATTGAAAAATAAGTGATTTTCTTTTAAACCCTAGTCTATTTTTTGGTTTTTACAGCAAGATGTTTTTTACAAGAAAATATTATGGTCATAGTATTGAAGAATACATAAAAGAGATGAGATCGTTATGGGGATGGGTATGGAGATATTGGGTAACTGTTAATTTAAGTGGATATGTGGAAAATGGTGGAATTTGCTTCACTATAGCAAAAAGAAGGATCTTTAAGATGAAGAATATGAAAAATTATTTTTAGACAAGTGGTCTCATGTTATGAAGAAGGATAAGAAGAGCGCTAGGGATTTATTTTCATATTCATGGATATATTTAGTAAGAGGTCATTGTTTCTATTAACCCTAGTTTCAAACACAATTTCATCAATATTGAGTTCTCTAAAATATTGCAAGTTCCTGCAAATAATATTCAAAGCACACAAGTTGAGGGTGAAAATGTTCAAATTTTTAAAGATTTGAAAATTATCATGAATGAATATGTGATGCATTTATATTTGTATGCTATAGATATGGATGATTGGATATTGATTTGGGATATCCTTAGATGGGCTCAATTGTTAGAGTTAATATTAATGTGCAAAAGAAGTTTTTGAAGCTTTGGTAAAAGAAAAAGAAAATTACATTGCAAGATATTTCTCTTACTAAGCAAGAAGGGAGCAAGGGAGCAATGAAGAAGTCATTGTAGGAAAATTAATTGTAATACCTAATGACACATCAGATGAAGAGTCCAATGTCGAATTAGAAGAAGAGCCTACATAAGCATTTGAAGAAAATCCCTAAGAAAAACACAAAAAGAAGAAGAAGCTAAGGTACTAAATGTTGAAGAGTGAATAAAAAAGGAGGGATAGCTAAGGTTGTTACATATCTCCACCCCCACCACTCAGAGAAACAAAAATCATCAAGGTCAGGAAAAGAGTGACAACAAACTTACTATGCATCAACATGGAACCATGAAGGTGGTGAGCATGGAGGTACATGGAGGACTAAAAGGAATGCATGGAGATATGAGAATAGCACGATGAAGACATGGATCCCAAGAAGAAACCATAATCGAGACAGAGGAAAGACCACAGTTGAACCCCATGTCCACATTTCACTAGGATGGATTGATGTTCATGCATGATACTAGTTGACTACATTTCTTAGTAGGTCATATTATATGGCTTATTCCCATGTTTTGAGGATGAAACATGCCAAAGGAGATGGAATGTAATGTACCTAGGGAGGATAATATGGGGTACCTAGGGAGGTACTCAAGGGAATAATGAATGTAATTGTAGCCATAATAATGGAATAGGCCCACTATAAAGTTAAAAGGAAATAGTATAATAATAGCGGGTAGTTGGCATAGACCCCATGAATACTCATGAGAAAATATATACATTAGTATCATTGTATTGGATGTTTGTTGAATTGTATTGTCTTGTAGCAAGTATGGCTTATGGAGTGATTCTTCCATAAGGAGTAATTGATGGTGTTGCCCTACCTTAAGGGTTCTTCTCTCTATTTTGTTTTGTTGTTCATGGTGAATGTTTTGGTATCTTTGGAGTTTAAGGATATTCTCTTGAAGTTTATGGCTATATTCTCTCTTTGATATATCAAATTTTATTATAGTAGGTTTTTTCTGCATCTACTTAATTTCCCAAGTGATGTAAGCGATATTTTAAGTGGGAAACCACATATTTAAATTCAAAATGTGATAAAGGAGATATTTCAGTATTCTAGCCTTTTATGATTTTCCAAGATTGCATGCAATCATAAGTTAGAGAGCATACTTAGGATAACAGAGCTTTTAGGTCATTTGTTTGTGTAAGAATGATAAAAACAACAACAATGTTGTGACGTAAATGCTACACCTAGAATAATAAAATGGAAAGGAAATTGCTTAAAATAAAATAATTAAAAACCATATAAATGATTAAACATAAGAGATTGTTTCTTTACCTAGATATTTCATTTAAGTAACTTAACTAAAAAAAACAACAAATAATGTATTGCAATAGATAAGGTATCAAGCCATGAATCTAAGTGAAATGTAAAGTAAGAAACCATCCACATGGTTAGTACTAGAAGGTATGATTATATCCCTTACCAACTATGTGTGTTAATTACTAAGCATTATAATAAGATCAAATAGCAAAATTAAGGCAACTAATAATTCTTGAAAAATTAAAAATTGTGAAGCAGACCTAATAATAAAACTACATACTACTGAACATTTGAATTTGGAACAAGTCACACGAGGTCTCACAAGGACAGTTGTGTCATTCACATGCCCAAAAAACATAATATGTGCACAAAAAAATTGGTTTAGCTTGAAAAAGAAAGTTGTGAATTGTGTACCATTACATATAATATGTGTGGCGAAAAGTGGTGCAAACAAAGTCAAGCCTTTGCTAATTGCAAGGAAATTGAACATTGTGTATCGTGCATCTCAAAAAAGAGAGGCAAACAGGTGCACGAAATGTCAATTTTCAAAAAAAAATCTTGAAAATTATGCATCTATCAGTGGGTGAAAAATGAAATGACAAAGATGATAATGATCATGCAAGCCACCCAGGGTGAGTGATGCGCAAAAAACAATCTAAGAAGTGCAATAATATGATTAAAAACTGAAGTGGAGTTGTCAATCTATGTTGTGGTTTAAATATAAAAGGTGTACCAAACCACTTGATTTAAGTAGGTTGTAATCTAAACAACAAATAATTGTGAGATGTGGACCAAGTATAAAATCAATCTAGAAATAACTAAGCAAAAGGTAAGCATAAGTACAAATAAATTGTGAATTTAACCATACAAACATCATTGACATGCAAAGAAAATGGGGGAAGTAATAGTACTTATATTAATGTCCAATGGAAATATATATGTGTGTGTGTGTTTCACCCTACTAAGAGTGAATGGCAACAAGTCGGCTCCAAAAAATCTCCAAGGGGTGGGTCCTTTTCTTCTTTGAATTCTCTCCCTAACTTTGATATATGAAGAGACCTTGGTTATTTGGTGATAAAACACAAGCGAGCATGAGGACAATGAATGGTAGAGATAAAAGAGAGAGATGTATGATCTCCAAGTTCATTCCTCCAACATAATCTTGCAATTGTTTACTCTTTTTAAATGTATCTCAGTGGCATTATTTTATAGGAAAAACTAGAGCTCCAATGGTGAACTAGTTTCAATGTGAATGCTTCTCCTCTAAGTTGGATTCCATGTTCTTAATTAGACGCCTTACATGGAAAAAATACCAAGCATTCATGAGATGGGAACTTGAATCTACCTTGTAAACCACCCAGTTCTGCTCCGAGTCCTTTTCCATCAATGAATTGCATAAGTAGTTGACTTGATCCGCATAAAACAAGGGCATTTAAGTATCAAAGAATTTCTCACATGACTTGCTCTTTTTAATTGAAGACCAAATATGCAATCATAGAAGTAGTCAACTAAAGAATTGACTTTGCTTACTAGGGTGCCAAATAGCCATGTGTTAGTTTGATGTATTGCATTTATGTTGATTATTATGAACTGGTGTTGTCTTCCGATATGATCACTTAAATTACTTAGGTGAGCAAAATTAAGATGATAACAAGCCATTCAATAGTAATTCAAATTGTTTTGGTCCTTATTTCTCTCTTGTGACATCATAGACAAGGACTATGAAACCTTTCATAAAAAGGTAGAGACACACATGTCGGTCATGTTGGAATTTTTGTTGACCTCAAGGATGGTTTGGGAGTTGCAGCAATGTTCATCTAAACTTTAGAGAAAGAGTAATCGCTACTCCAAGGCAATAGTTTCTAAGAGGATTTCAACTACAATCTTCAAGGTGGGAATTTTGTGCTTGAAAAGGAGGACAAATTCACTGTCATATTTGAATTGGAATGGCATGAAGCATGTAGTAATTTGTAGTATTTTTTATTAATGTTATAAATCGATTAATGAATTGAAAATTAATTGCATTTTGAAAGATAACAATCATTAAAGTTTCGAACGGAAACTGAAAATACATTTCAATTCCATTCAAATACGCAAAAATACACTGAATGTCAGAAAAGATAGACAAAATTTATTTACTTGCAATCAAAACCATTTGAAAAATAAGCATTAAAAATATGCCGTTCAGACCATATACCTAATGTATATACAATTCACTGAGAAGTAAATCCACCAGAAAATCATTTATCATTAATTAAAATAGCAGAAGACTATTGAAATAAGATCTCCTTTCCTGCAACAAATGCGTGAAGATCTTCCAAAAAATGCAGCAAATGCGTGAAGATCTTCCCCAAAAAAAATGTGCTCATTATTCTTCTCGCAAAAGACGTGGTTTTTTCATGCAATAATAACATAGTACCTCGTTGTATTAAATCCATGATCTCTTTATCGGTGAATGAAATAATATCTCCTTGGAATATGAGTTATTAATGTCTATCAACAATTTGATATTTCAAATCGAACGAGACAAGATCAATATGCAATGAAAGCAATGTTTTCCAAAAATTTTAATGGGGACCCATTAAATTTTCCAAAAATTTACACGAAGTTGTTTTGGATCAACATGGTTTTAAGAGTGGAGTTGACACAAGGGATTGTTTGAGTTTGGAAAAATTGTCGGAAGCTTGATCATCCCAAAATGAAATTGATATCCTTATGAAGCAGTGGAAGGAAGCCATGGATAATGGATGCATAGTAGGGGATGAATCATTGAAGGAAATTGGCCTCCCCTATAAACTTTGTGCATTTGGTGTATTGTGAGTGTAGGAGACAATTATGTGATATCTTGGACTTTGAGGGGGTGCAATGTGATGTCTTGGTTGGATATGATGAACCCAAGCAAACATCTTGATGTATCACATAACACATATTTGTGGGGGTTGAGACGAATGTAACACTATTGCACTCACAAGAAATTATGTGCAAATCATTAAAGTGCTCATTTTTCTTCTTGGATTGGGCATTGAAGTCATTTACATAGGCGATGATTTTATTTATCATGTCATAAAATACATAATTCATGTCCCGCTAGAAGGTGGTGCCAACATTTTTAATGCTAAAGGGCATGACCCTAGTAGGAAAAAAGTACCCCATGTAGTATTGTGAATGTCATCTTATACATGTCTTGTTCTCAGATTTATATCTAGTTGTGACTAGAGCATCCACCCATGAAGGAGACTACTTCGTGATCAATGCAAGAATCAATGACTTGGTCAATGAAAGGGATCATATGGTTTTTTTGGGGCATGCCTTGTTCAAAGATCAAAACTTTGTGCATACATAAATGGTTCCTTGTTATTTCTTAATGACAAGGCTTGACACCCTTGTTGTGTATGGGATGGAGAAAATGAAGGTGGTCTTCTCTAGTTTTCAAGTTGTAGCTTGTATAGCAACATGTTTCCCAAGTTGTATGGGACATTGTTTTTTTTAATAGGGCATACATTGAGCCAAGTGTCAATGTGATGTTTGACCAGGGTATTTTAAGGGGTGAATTTTCATCAATTCACTATTTTTTGACCATTTTTTATTTTAAAAAAACATCAATTAACTATTTTCCCTTTAAATTTTTTCTCTTTTTTACATAAATATGATTAAATTGATAATATTCACCAAATTTTACAAGTTTTGGTAATAAATTATTTCATTTTTACTAAATATTCATCCATATATCCGTATCTTTTTTTTTTTTCAAACCGAAATAGTCAACTAGCATACTATACTAAGTATAATATTTGAATCCTTTAAAACACCTCATGTTCAACCATGGCAAGATCCATGCTCGATATCTCATCATATGACCAAGAAAACTAGGTGGCAACCTTCGTCAGGGTGTCTAAGACTAATTTTTCTTTTATGATGACTTTAATAGAGATATTGACCTTGACAACCCTACATATATTGGAGAGGTTCCATTATTTAGATGAATCTGAGAAAGGATGGGATTTTAAAACCAATCAATGTTGTTGTAGATGAAGTCTTATGTCTCAATGGAAAATTCATCAAATATCACCTGGGTGGGCATGAGATGATTGATGGTGTGTCTCTTCCCATGAGAGTTATGGGGTAGTGAGGGCCTTTAGAATGGCCCTTTCTATAGAAAAAGTGGTGACATAGGCTAGAGTGGTGATTGTGAGGGCATGTATGGTACTTTGAGTAGTCATCCTAGGGTGTAGATGGTTTGCTAAGGAAGCCAAAGGAGAGAGATCCATGGTAAGTGGTATCTCTTGCTAGTGGGTTGATAATAACCATGTGACCTTCATGTCGGAAATGTATCATCTAAAACATTGTTGAGACAACATTGTGCATTGCATGGATGTAGTCATGGTCAAGCAAGATATTGTAATCAATTTGGTTTCTCATTATCATAACGTTTTGGTGTACTGTCTTTGCAGCTAAAGTGATTGGGATGTTGGGGAAAGTGCCTTTAGTTTTAGAAGAACATCTGCCAAAGGTCCATCGCCAATCAATCAAAAGCCTCATGGTGAGGTAACCATTGACTAATTTGGATCCAAGTGGTCATAGCATGACACAAGAAGTGGCACTTTCATCAATCTCGCACTAGTCATATTAGAGGAAATTTGGTCCAAAAATGATCCTCATAAGGAAATTATAAAATAATAAGTCATGTATCCCACATCACATTGCCATGTAAGCTAGGCTAATATAGAATTGTTAAAACAAGAAATAAAAAAGTTAAGGATAATAATGAGAAGTTTAGATTATTCTACACACACAATAAATAATTATTATTAATATATAATAATGAATGTACAACAAATAATATTTTATTAATATATAATAGATAATGAAAGCACAATATAATATATAATAATAATAACATTTAATCTTCTTCTACCATTTATCTTTTGTCAAAATATTCTCGTATTTTTCTTTTTCCAAATTTGAAACAAATATATCAAAGTTGTAGATATTAATGAGACCTTTCTGAAGGTATAAGACATGTCCAAAATGAAGGTCGAGATCAAAAGTTACACGCAAATTATTTACAACGACAACAATGGCTATAAAATATAGGTTGCACAAAATCCATACTGAATCTGAAAAAATGTATAACAACAAAGTTGTAAATATTTTCAAGACCTTTATTCTAGTATAAAGAGCATCCAAATCCAAGTTCGAGATCAAAAGTTCTAACAAAAATAGTAAAATATTGCATTTTTCTCTTAAATGGGATACATTTTAAGCTTGGTAATTTATTATTAGTAATATATAATGATAATAATTTATGATATAATAATTATGAATTAATAACTATGTAATAATAATATTAAGATCCATGGTTAGGCGTTGAGGAGGAATATCGACTCTCTGATTCCCTTATTCGATCCCTCCATGTGGCTCGTAGTTTTTCCCTTAAGGACGCCAAAGCCCAATCTCCACAGGTCAGCGGGAGGTTGGGATGGAAGTCAGAAGAGGTTATTGGGTTGGAGGGTCCCGATGCAACTAAGTGGTCCCATTATACAGGAAAATTGGTATCCAATTTTATCAAGCTAAAGGAGGAAGAGGATGATGTCCTCTGTTGGTCCAAAAATGCGGGTTCAAGAGATTACACAACAAAATTGGGGTGCTCAGCCATCACAGAATCTCAGTTTTCTGGAGAAAAACAATGGTGGTGGAGCACCCTTTGGAAGCTACATGCACTTATGAAACGAAAAATTATTATGTGCCTATCCTTGACTAACAAGTTATTGATATGGGAAATCGGTTTAAATAGGGGGTGGGTCAGTCCCAACAGGTTCTCTCTGTGTAAGGTCAATGAGGAATTTATTTCTCACTTGTTTATTGGTTTCATATACATTATGTAGGTTATGAGGATCATGAATTTAGAATTCAATCAAAAGGTCTCTTTGTAACATCCCACTCTGTTGAGCACACTTTTATTAAAAGATTCTTTGAGGACACTTGTGTGCAAGTGATCTGATTGTGGTATATTATGATTTCGTTTTGATTATGGAATGTATATGGTGATGATGATGATGATGTATTGTGACTCATGGCTATTTTGATGCATATGTATTGGCAGGTGTTATTGACGAGTTTTCAGGACACATGACAGGTTATGGATGTTGATGGCATCAATGGACTTCCTTGGACTCTGGATTGAGTCAGGGAGTGGAATATATTTTGATTGGGTATTTTATTTCACGCACATGTAATATCTGATTGATTTCAGTATGAATTATGTATATGGGTTATTGACACTGGTTTTTACAGTGGATACAGGCTTGACAATGCTTTCTAATTCGACTCACATAAGGAGTAGAGAGGCCATGCACAGAAACCAGACATTGAGGGAGAGGTGTGGAAGTGTCCTTGTCACAACCTACTAGCACTCCCACCGTGGTTGAATGGTAGGTTAACGATTACCTAGCTCGAGAGGTCCACGATGTCGTGAGGGCGGACTGAGACAATCACTCACAAAGATTCTAAGGGGCGTGCAATAAGGTGGAGTCTTTATTCCTTAGAAGCCCTTAGTCTCTCACAAGGTCAATCGAGTGGAGTGTTGACTCCAAGGGTTGGACAAACTTCCAAAACCAATCAAGGTAGAGTGACACCCTTGGAGCACGAAGGTGCGTCTTGAAGGGCACGTCACGTAATTAAAAAATTGAGTCAATAAATCTACGTGGCCTAGAAAACATTGAAATGATTACACCTTGTTGGAATAGAATAATTAATTACTAGTAAATTATTAATTATAAAGCCCAACAAAATTCTAAGCCTAAGTCTAAGTCTAAATTTAATTAAAAGACTACATGAATTATGACATAAGTTAAAAGATTGGAAAATATAACCAAACTCTAGGAAAAAGAGGAATAAAATTTAAAGGTTGGATAAAATCCACATGTGTACATAGAATAATATCTAAAGTCAAGCTACCACTAAATCTAACTAGAAGAAGACTCCTAATCCAACTCTAAATAAGATCTAGTTAGGAGACACTCATTAAATGAGATTTTGGGGAACAAAGGGATAACTAAGAGATAAAATAGGAACACATTGGGGAATGTGAGGGAAAATGGCTTTTTAAATAAAATAAAAATGGTAATTACTTGTGCAACTTCAGGAGAGTGTGACAAGTGTGTAGGTGAATATTACTAATTAAATTAATTAAAAAGAGAATTAATTGTGCATGAGGACATGTGTCATTTGGGATATTTCTATAAAACAAATGGTGTAGAAGGGAAAGGGGATCATTAGGGATGGCACTGTTATGCAGCCAAAATTGTTGATTGTGTTTTAGTTGTGAGAGTTGGGATACCAAGCCTGTAGAAAGAGTGGAAGCTCTACCTTGCAAGGAAAGCCTTGGAGCTATTGTTTGTTGGTTTCATGTATGTGGCTCCTTTGCGGCTCAGGGGACTAAGGGGGAAGAAGAGTGTTAGCGTCAGAAGTCACTCCTGGATTGCTTCCAGGAGCAGAGCCCGACACCCATCAGTTTAATGTCACGATTTGTTTATAAAGGGATGATCAAATGGAGATAAAGGCTCGAGGAGATATCACTCTAACTCAGGGACTGAATATAGCATGCATGGGACAGAGGAGGTCTTGATCTAACTTCAGCCAGTGGGTTGATTTAAAGGTGGACAGGTAGAAGACTTGGTAGGAAGGGTGAACAAACTACTTTGGGCAATAGGCTTTCAGCAGCATGTAGAAGAAAGACTCTGAATGTGAGATCCTCTCGGTTCAAGGTCTCGAGAAACTGAAGGGGGACTTGACTGGATCCTCCAATTCCAAGTTGCTCAGCGCTAGGAAAAATCACAAGGATTGATCGGAGACAACGTAACTATTACAGTGATCCATTACAACATCATCCTATAACAGCTACAACTCGACTGGATCCTCCAATTCCGAGCTGTTCTAACACAGTGTAAATAGAGACGTGAAAGAAACTGGCATCCATAAGGCAAGAAATCTCAAAAGTTCATGCATAACCAAAATAACAGTGCTTCATTAAAACTTTACAACCGGGAGCTCTGCTCAACCATCGATCCATATAAAAATGGAGAAATCGCCTACATATACTCAAAAACCACCACAGCAGCAAAAACAAGATGTTGCATTAAATAATTGCGTCTACATGGCTTCTGACAATCTGCCCATGCAGACTCAGGATGATCGTGCACCCATGACAGACGCTATCAGATTTCGGATTGTCCTTCTGCAAGTGAGTCGACGTGAATTAGTCTTTTGCCGGACCTTCCTTTTATGGCGGAGTTGATATTCAACCACCAGCAACTGCCGCAATAACTGCTTTTTGGGATCGAGGAAGGCCTCGGTCAACTCTGCCTTCTGGGACGTGGAGGTCTCCTAATGGTGCCACCTGGATCAACTGAGTGGTCTCTCTTTGGATGCTTCTTCGCTGGACTGCTGCGAGGGACCACTATGGATGATGTGGACGAGGGTGTGACAGGGGTTAAAGGCATGAACACTGTGGAGGTGACAAAGAAGAAATGAGAGTTGTGACATCAGCTGAGGAATGCCATGCGGTCTGAAAAAAGACAGAGGAGGAAGGAGCATGGAGTACGGGAGTACAAGAGGAGGTGACTGGGAAAGAGGGACACATGGCAGGAGACGAGAGGACGACAAGCCGAGGAGGTGCCATGTGGAAGGAGAGAGGAAAGTTGGATAGATGACAAGGGAAAAGGGAGGTAGTAAGTGGAAAACAGGTGGCAACTGGGAGGGCGATACCAAAAGTGACACGTCAGGCCAGGGGCCCCACAATAATAACACATCAATTCCAGACCCCCCCCCTGATTAAAGGAAGAAAGGTGTCGAGCTGCAAATATACCATGTAAATCAACATTTAATTGTCAACCCGGGAAGGTAGACTTAGAGGAACCAACACAGGAAATGCAGGGCTGAAGAGGGGGTTTAAAGGATGCCAAACTAATCTCTGAACTTAAAAGAAACTCGCTGGAAAGAGCTATTGTACCCTACTTTGCTCTGTACTACTCGGTACTACTTGGTACTAACCGGTACTGTTCTGTATATGCATGTAAAAGATAAACCTTCTACTGTAATCAAAAGAAACTTCTCTATCTCATGAGATATCCAGGCTAGTTCTTGAATGTTAAGCAATCTGAACTAAAAATGAAATCAATGGCTGAAAAAGGTAATGTCTAAA
>ML791632.1:436370-459722 GCA_009831015.1 Picea engelmannii | reverse complement strand
ATTTCTTGTACCAGCTGGAACGATTTTCTACAAGTGACCACCTTCACTATAACCATTCGATTTCTTTAACAAAAGAGAAAATCAAATTCTTCTTCTTTTTGCTTTACCCATAATGAGTCTTCTTTCTCTTCAAAGTCCTAGCAATTGCCTCACAGTCAAAGATTCCACTGTTCTGGTACCATATGATCTATAGATGAGGGATTTATAACACATTCACTTTATCAACACAGATCCTCTGCAAAAATTAAAATCTAGCCACTATTCTCAATCTTGTATAGAGACCTATGTCTTCCAACAAATTCAATCACATCCTCTGCTGTTAGATTGCTTGTAGGCTTCTTCGCTATAAATGCCATAGGAACTTCACCTGCTTCTTCATCTGGGTATGGTATTACTGCAGAGTCTTCAATCTCTGGATTGCACAGCAGAAGCTCTTCCAATTCGGCTGGTGCTATCTGGAGTCCTTCGTATTTGATGAACTCTTTATACATATGAAACAACGGGATGAAACACAGATACACGTCCTTGCATGAGCCCATAAGAGTGCACAGGATGGAGGTCGTGACAATAAGGTTTATTGCGTGGATACGACCCCTTTGCTCCGGCCTGTGGTGCCCAATGAATACAGTACCACTGCTGTAGAATCCTGACGGATTTTTGTCGGAGGTTTGTTTGCTGGATCCGAGCTTAATAGACTAGACAGGGACGAGATCACAGGGGCAGGTGAGTCGACGTGAATTAGTCTTTTGCCGGACCTTCCTTTTATGGCGGAGTTGATATTCAACCACGAGCAACTACCGCAATAACTACTTTTTGGGATCGGGGAAGGCCTCGGTCAACTCTGCCTTCTGGGACGTGGAGGTCTCCTAATGGTGCCACCTGCATCAGTTGAGTGGTCTCTCTTTGGATGCTACTTCGCTGGACTGCTGCGAGGGACCACTATGGATGATGTGGACGAGGGTGTGACAGGGGTTAAAGGCATGAACATTGTGGAGGTGACGAAGAAGAAATGAGATCTGTGACATCAGGTGAGGAATGCCACGCGGTCTAAAAAAAGACAGAGGAGCAAGTAGCATGGAGTACGGGAGTACAGGAGGAGGTGACTGGGAAAGAGGGACACATGGCAGGAGATGAGAGGATGACAAGTCGAGGAGGTGCCATGTGGAAGGAGAGAGGAAAGTTGGATAGATGACAAGGGAAAAGGGAGGCGGTAAGTGGAAAACAAGTGGCAACTGGGAGGGCGATACCAAAGGTGACACGTCAGGCCAGGGGCCCCACAATAATAACACATCAATTCTGGACCCCCCCCTTGATTAAAGGAAGAAAGGCAAGGGGGGTCCAGAATGAAGCCTCAGTCGTTGATTTAGGCGCCCCGATCCTGGCCATTAGAGAGTTGCGCGCTCAATTCCGGACCCCCCCCTCCACTTAAAGGTAGAATGGTGGGGGGCCTCCGGAATCCACTCTTGACCGTAGATCCAAGTGTGCAAATCCTGGCCGCCCAGATACATGCCCCCTTTAAGTCCAACGCGCCCGAGCTTCATTGATGGATGGACGACTAAGATGACTTTGGCGCTTTCGCCAGGAAAATCCCGAAAGGCCCCACCTGAGGCTCAGATATGCGCCACGTGTCCTTCAGATGAACGACCGAGAGAGCTTTGTCATTAAAAAGGGGCTTCCTCCATTCCCGGGCTCGCTTATCGTGTCCTGGCACTAGGACCGTGGGCTCAGCTTTGAAGGGCGCTTATCGGCATTTCGGGGTTCGGGGTTTCGAGATGTAAAATGACAAGGAGCTCTTACCCCTCGAATCCCCGACTGCCGACATGACATGATCGCGCACCACGTGTCCTTTTGGATGGACGGTCAAGATTCTTCATGAATGTAGATGCTACCCTTTGTGCTAATCCCGGTGCAACTCCGTTAACCGCGATTTCCCGCCGATCGTCGATCTGCTCATAGGGATGGATCCGGACCGTTGACACTATAATCCTGCCTGCTCGCTTGACTCGTAACCGGAATATAGGTCCTTTCGCGTTGTGCTTGGGCACTTCCTGCGCAACCTGCAGACCTGGATGCTCTTGAGCCCAAGACAAGAATTATCACTAACATTAGGCTCCATGGGGGATAGAGTCATCCCTATGATGCTCTAAGAACTCATTCTGCAGCTTCAGTGCCTTGTTGTTGGGTTATGGGGTCAAGCTCAAAACACCCGCTTCTGAAAATACAGACCGAAAAATAAAAGCAACAAAATAAAGCTACATGCTCAAAGGAGCTTATTTATATACAGTCCTACTGCTAATAAAATATTTTACATGGGCTAGGTGAAAGAAAACTTCCACCATAGCCATTCAAGTAGCTTCTTGGATAGAAGCTCCTTCCTTCTGTTGATGATCATCCGCGGATGGTGTAACCGTGACAGCAGAGCGGTTACACTTTTCAACTCCTCCTTACAGGCTAGAGTTGAGATGAAATAGGGCAGTTCCAAGGCATAGGGGAAATGCCACTCCATGTACTCGCTGACAGGATCATAGAATGAGTGGCAAATTTCAGAAAATTGGCGACAGGCAGTCTCCTCTGCTACGCAGCTGTTCTCATGTGGATGAATATCTCTGACAAGCACAGGTGAGTGGACAACTGTCATAGGGTCACTGATCTCAGGCGGTGGCTGCTCGTTGACTAGCTCTGGATAGGAAAAGAAATGTGTGCTTAGCTGTTCTTCTGGTTCCTTTTCCTCTTCTTCTTGGCTCTCCCCCAGGTCAGATTCGTATTCATCATAAATAACCTCCCCGGGTAAATTCTATTCTTCCTCATACTGCTCAGTGTCTCCTGAAAGACTGAGATGGTTGATTCCCTCGTGATGATTTTCCTTAGTGAGCAGAGGACAAGGTTCTACGACCCTCTCTTGGAAATCCAGCATATCGAGCTCAGACTCTGATTCGTGACTGTCATAAGTGGGCTAGCTGCTCTGATCAGCAAAAGGTGATGTGGGGGTTTGTTGCTCCTCTTCCAGATAATCATCAAAGTCGGGGGGGAATAGGGCTTCTCCAACTTGCAGAAGTGGAACTATCCCTCGCTCCTCCGTTTCGACCCCGAATGTAAACACATCATGGGAGATCTCGTGAAGGAAAAGAGAACAATCATCTTCCACAACTAACCCCTCTTTTAAAAAGAGAGGGTCTTCGTCATCATGAGAATAGCTACTAGGAACATCTGCTTCAACCTGATACTCAGGTGAGCCATCTACCATGGACCACATCTGCTCTGCAAACTCATAATCTCCACAAGAGGTGTGTTGATCTTCATGAAGATCTAAAAGAACAGATGTATCCAATATGATGTCAGATGCTTCCGTTCTGGGGCTAACATAATTAATATCGTCCAACACCTCTATATTTTCACATCAGATGCTTTCCTCCACAGTAAGGGCTTCATCATGGACATGGTCTTTAGGGCCAGCAGAGGCTTCATGAAGCGAAGAAAACACCTCACAACAGTTTTCAAACAAACCATCAACTGGATAGTAGTCTTTACAAAATGAATTGAAAGTTGTATGAAAACCTGCTAAAGAGCGGATGCTTGCAACGAGAAGAGACCGACACCATTCAAGAGCCACTCCCTTCAATGAATACCTGAAGAGCTTAATCTGGACATCCTCATGCATGATATTGTGTCGGTGGATAGCCTCATGGAAGTCCAGTAAATGCTCAGCTGGTTCTTCCCAATCTGATGCAGGAAATTCAGGGAGGAAATATTCCCATTGGTCCCTATCAGGAAGTGCATTAGGAAAACTGAGTATCTGAGAGAAGTCACAGAAAGAAAACCTTTGAGCCATAATTTTCTCCATATCGAACCACTGGAGTCGCCAATTGATCCTCGAATCATGGAGTCGCCAAGTGAAAAATGGGCAGCTTCGAATGCGTCTGGTCTTTGTTCACCATCGAAGGCCAGATCTTAACGTTGTCATTACCCAAGGGAACTTCTCAATCTGAGAAAGTAGCTGCTGAAACCTTCTCGAGAAAGCTCCTTAGGGTCAGCTTTCAGGTGTGATAACAGTAGTCACAGCTGAAACAGTGATGTGGAAACAATGGAGTTGCCACAGTGGAGTCGTCAGGTGCACAGTAGCAATCTTTAAGGGCTCTGATGTCTGATGCACCTTCAGAATCAGAGGCTCAATGTCATTCTGCCCAGGGAAAATCTTCAACTTCGTCCCCGGCAACGGTGATAGAAATATTAGCGTTGGAAGTCACTCCTGGATTGCTTGCAGGAGCAGAGCCCGACACCCATCAGTTTAATGTCACGATTTTTTTATAAAGGGATGATCAAATGGAGATAAAGGCTTGAGGAGATATCACTCTAACTCAAGGACTGAATCTAGCATGCATGGGACAGAGGAGGTCTTGATCTAACTTCATCCAGTGGGTTGATTTAAAGGTGGACAGGTAGAAGACTTGGTAGGAAGGGTGAACAAACTACTTTGGGAAACACGCTTTCAGCAGCATGTAGAAGAAAGACTCTGAATGCAAGATCCTCTTGGTTCAGGGTCTCGAGAAACTGAAGGGGGACTTGACTGGATCCTCCAATTCCAAGTCGCTCAGCGCTGGGAAAAATCACAAGGATTGATCAAAGAAAACGTAACTATTACAGTGATCCATTACAACATCATCCTATAACAGCTACAACTCGACTGGATCCTCCAATTCTGAGCTGTTCTAACACAGTGTAAATAGAGACGTGAAAGAAACTGGCATCCATAAGGCAAGAAATCTCAAAAGTTCATGCATAACCAGAATAACAGTGCTTCATTAAAACTTTACAACCGGGAGCTCTGCTCAACCATCGATCCATATAAAAATGGCGAAATCGCCTACATATACTCAAAAACCACCACAGCAGCAAAAACAAGATGTTGCATTAAATAATTGCGTCTGCATGGCTTCTGACAGTCTGCCCATGTAGACTCAGGATGATCGTGTGCCTATGACAGACGTTATCAGATTTCGGATTGTCCTTCTGCAGGTGAGTCAACGTGAATTAGTCTTTTCCGGACCTTCCTTTTATGGCTGAGTTGATATTCAACCATGAGCAACTACCGCAATAACTGCTTTTTGGGATCGGGGAAGGCCTCGGTCAACTCTGCCTTCTGGGACGTGGAGGTCTCCTAATGGTGCCACCTGGATCAGCTGAGTGGTCTCTCTTTGGATGCTGCTTCAATGGACTGCTGCGAGGGACCACTATGGATGATGTGGACGAGGGTGTGACAGGGGTTAAAGGTGTGAACACTGTGGAGGTGACGAAGAAGAAATGAGAGCTGTGACATCAGCTGAGGAATGCCACATGGTCTGAAAAAAGACAGAGGAGGAAGGAGCATGGAGTACGGGAGTACAGGAGGAGGTGACTGGGAAAGAGGGACACATGGCAGGAGACGAGAGGACGACAAGCCGAGGAGATGCCATGTGGAAGGAGAGAGGAAAGTTGGATAGATGACAAGGGAAAAGGGAGGCGGTAAGTAGAAAACAGGTGGCAACTGGGAGGGCGATACCAAAGGTGACACATCAGGCCAGGGGCCCCACAATAATAACACATCAATTCTGGACCCCCCCCCTTGATTAAAGGAAGAAAGGCAAGGGGAGTCTGGAATGAAGCCTCAGCCGTTGATTTAAGCGCCCCGATCCTGGCCATTAGAGAGTTGCGCGCTCAATTCCGGACCCCCCCCCTCCACTTAAAGGTAGAATGGTGGGGGGCCTCCGGAATCCACTCTTGACCGTAGATCCGAGCGCACAGATCCTGGCCGCCCAGATCCATGCCCCCTTTAAGTCTAACGCGCCCGAGTTTCATCGATGGATGGACGACTAAGATGACTTTGGCGCTTTCGCCAGGAAAATCCCGAAAGGCCCCACCTGAGGCTCAGATCTGTGCCACGTGTCCTTCAGATGAACGACCGAGAGGGATTTGTCATTAAAAGGGGGCTTCCTCCNGCTCGGCTTTGAAGGGCGCTTATCGGTATTTCGGGGTTCGGGGTTTCGAGATGTAAAATGACGAGGAGCTCTTGCCCCTCGAATCCCCGACTGCCGACATGACATGATCGCGCACCATGTGTCCTTTTGGATGGACGGTCAAGATTCTTCATGAATGTAGACGCTACCCATTGTGCTAATCCCGGCGCAACTCCGCTAACCGCGATTTCCTGCCGACCGTCGATCTGCTCATAGGGATGGATCCGGACTGTTGACACTATAATCCTGCCCGCTCGCTTGACTTGTAACCGGAATAAAGGTCCTTTCGCGCTGTGCTTGGGCGCTTCCTGCGCAACCTGCAGACCTAGATGCTCTTGAGCCCAAGACAAGAATTATCGCTAACAAAGAGTACCCCTAGCATTGGTTGGGAGGTACCAGTGAAGTCTCTTTGATTAGCAAGTGGGAACAAAGAAGGAACACAAGGCATCGATGGACTTCCTCAATTCTCCATCTTCAACAGTTCTGGTATTTTATTTTGAATTTGTAATTGTAATGAGAGTAATGTGTAATTAGAAATAAGTTTGTTCGCTGCCATTTTATTTTATAAATAGAAATTCAGAAATTAAATTGTTGCTGGCAATTTAATTTACAAAAGAAGATTGCATATTTTCACCGAATCGCTGCCAAATTAAAATACAGCTCTTGAAATTAGAAATTCATATGGATGCCTTCAAGACATTTTCATTTCTGAAGAAAAGAATTATATTTCATTGTAATTTCTGAGTATGAAATTTGCTTTAAATGACCAAATTTTTTAGTTGCTTTTGAAATTAAAATATGTAGTTCACTGCCAAATTAAATGGCATAATCAAAATTTTAGAGCCTCTTTTGAATGTTGTCAAAATTGTATACAACCCATAAATCCGAACCCATTTTTTTTATCAATTAGTTTACATACTCTTGTGTATGATATTGATCGCTGTAAATTTTAGGCAAAATGAAATTTTGAGATTGGTTTTGTTCTCCACGAACCAGTTCCAATTCTAGTTATGCAACGAGTGTAAAGTCATAAGAACAGAATTCATAGTTGATTAGTTTAACACTGTCAACTATTTTACAACCCCGAATTATTAATTTCTATGATTCGTTGCCTTTTATTTTCCATACCCTATGCTAAGAAATTATTTGAATGATGCGCTAGAATTTTAGCATGCCTGAACTACTTACCTTATTATGATCATCGTCGTATTAATTTCCAGGCTCTGAGTTTAGATTATTTTGTTGTTCTGTATCAATTTATCTTCTTTTCCAAGTTAAGAAATTTGTGTGGTCTTATAAAGTTGTTGGCAAGTCTAGAATGTTAGATTTTCTAAAATCACTTACAATTCATTGGTAATACCGAATTTAAATTTCGTGTGGTCTTGAAAAATTTATGGAAGTTCCATCAGTTTAGTAATTCGTGAGCAGAGTCTATGTATATATTTTTCCAATCTAAAATTAGAACCTTATGTGGTCGTCATAGATTAATATGCTTCCGAATTTGAAAATTGTTATGATCCCCGCAAATTATTTTTAGATCTGAAATGTAATTGTATGGCCTCGAATTATTGTTTGCAATTCATGTGTGTAGCGCACTCATATTTAGTATAGTCCGCAATATTAAAACTTTTAGATCTGGAAATGCATGGGTTGTTGCCAAATTAAAATGCATACCTAAAATGCAGAAATTTCGCTTGAACGCTGCCAAATTAACTTACCGCTCCCAAATTTTAGAATTCGTCAGGTCGTTGGCAAGTTAATTGCAACCTGGAAAAATCAGAATGTTGTTTGGTCATTAAATTATATGTGCATTTTTGAATTGGAAGTTAGTAGGGCCACTGTATATGTTTTGCATGTTGAAAAAGAATCCGTTGGGGTTTCTAATATCATTATCATGCAGCTCTGAAATTTTGAAAATATTATATTGATTATTGTCTCTCATTTGCAAATTGGAAATTTAGTATTTTCTTTAGTCATGAAATCTATTGTAATTCTTGAAGGTGTGTATTCGTGATTGAATTAGTTTGCTTACTGGAATAATTTGTAGGGTCTTAGCCAATTATTAACTTGAAATTCTGGAAGGTGAATTCAGTTTAATCGTTGCATTCATTTTACAAATTTTGGAGGTCCGAATTCGTTGGTCACCATGAATCTAACTGCGATCTGGAATTAAAATTTCTCATGTTTTTGGAATGACAGTAAATTCTGAAAAGTTAGGAATCTCTTGGTCTTTGCAATTTAATTGGAACGAAGTTTAAGATTTTATTGATTGTTGCAAAATTTATTGTTGATATTGGATGTGGATTCGTTAAGTTTAATGTAATTATAGCTTGTAAATGTGGGAACTAAATTGTAGCGATGTTGTGGAATTAGTTGCAGTTATGGTTGGAGTTTCGTTGAACATTGTTTAAATAGTTAACACATTTGGGAACTTGAACTGGTTATAGTCGTTGTCGAAATTTTTACAGAACTGGAAGCTTAACTTAGAGTTAAGATTGTTGTGTTTGTTAAGTACCAAAGATATCTTAATGTAATCACCACACAAGATATATGGAATAATATACAAAACCACCACTTTATTATATCAAAACCATTGAAGTAGGGAAACACCATACAATGGATCCTATTATGGAAGGGATCATCTCATGTTCACTTACCTCTTCGAGGGGGCATCCTCTTATTGAGCTACCGCTCCAAATACAAAACTTCTCTTCATATCCCATTACATTGCTTTAACCCCTTTATATAGTGCTACCATCACCTAAGAACATTCTAGAGGAGGAATCTTCTAGAAGCAGAACCTTCTAAGAAGTCCTCTTACATTTATTATATCTAACTACCCATTTATTATATCTAAATACCATAGTGGGCCTTATTTAATAATATAGTGGACCTAGTCCACCTTACATTCAATGGCCTCCACTACCGCTCTAGCTACCTAACAACGTTGATAAAATTTAAGTAATAGACTCCTAGAAACTAGATCTTAAACTGTGGAGTTACAGTTTAAAGAAAAAGGGTATATATATTTAAATTTCTTGTTCGTTGCCATTTAAAATTTCGGCCAGAATTTAGAAATTAATTTGTTGCTGCCAAATTAATTTACAATTTTGGAATTCAGAATTCCATTTGAACGATGCCAAATTAAATTTCCTTGGTTCAATTCTCTTTGTTTCTCTGCCATCAATTTGATAACCTGAGATCGGAAATTTAAATTAGCATTTCGTTTCTTCCCATTCTTTGTAGAGTGAAGTGGTACTTCCAACAAATTTGGGTATAGTATAAGATACCCTAAGTACTAGTTAACTTATGTCATGGTTGGGTTGAACAACCTTAAGTTAGTTGAACATTTAGAGAGAAGATTTAAGGAATATTATGATTCTCCTTAAGAGATTTAAATTATAAACTTAAGGATGCATTTAGAGTGAGACTTAAATGGGGAGTAAGTTGTATTGAAAACTTAGGAATTTTTGGTGCCTATGATAATGACGATTTCAACAAGTGTTATATGATAACGATGCAGTTGAAATAGGACAACTTACATCAGAGATAAGATAAGAGTTTAATTATGCAAATCCATGATAGAGATTAAGTAATCATGTTAGGTATGCATAATATGATTGTTTTATATTTTCGAAATTTCGACTTATCGTTTTACCAATTAAGAATTGTTGTTGACATTGTGATTAGAGGTTGAATTAAATGAAATTTGTGAGTCTAACTTGAAATGAATCATTCAACGAGTGAGGTTATATAGGAAATCACCCACGAATGTCATCGACCTCATTCTCTTGGGAGGGTATTCACAAATATAGCCAGGCTGCGAATTTAATCGTTACACCATGAATCAAATCCAAATAAACTTCACAGCAAAAATCCAATCACTAGCGAAAGAAGGTCTAGGGAGATTTAAAATGTAATAAGCAAACCAAGGTAGCACTCAATAAATTGTACTATGCATATACATATATCAACTAGCAGCCATTGTTCATTTTGAGAAGTTTAAAGGACAACAATTACCAAAATTCACTTTCTAGATCTCTCAAAACTAACAAGGAACTTGTCAAATAAAACTTAGAATTACAACACAGTTTACGGTGGATTTCTAAAACTCTTATTATACAATTAAAATCTTAATGCAATTACAAATCTCAAATAAAATACCGCAACCGACGACGAAGAAATCGAAGATGTACTTCATCCAATGGTGTTCATTCCTTCCTCCTTTCTAATCACAGAGATTTCACTGGTACCTCCCATCCAACGTTAGGGGTACTCTTCTTTCCCCTTAGCCCCCCGAGTCGCAAAGGGGGCAAGCACAAAACCAAAAATTATATAGCTCCAAGTTGGTCTCACAAGGAAGAGCTACCACTCTATCCTCAAGCTTGGTCTCCCAACTCTCACAAGTAAAACACAGTCCCAAAATGATTTTGGTAGTATAATTTTACCAATAACATGTGTGATCCATTACCCATCTACACCATTTGTTTTATAGAAATTTCCTCACTGACACATGTCCACATGCACAAATAATTAACTTTTTAATTAAATAAATTAGGATTATTCACCCACACACTTGTCACTCTCTTCCCAAGTTGCGCAAGTAATTACAAGTTTTTATTTTAATTAAAAAGTCAAATTCCCTCACATCCTCCCATGTGTTCCTATTTTCTCTCTTAGTTGTCCCTTTATTCCCCAGATTCTCATTTAATGAGTGTCTCCTAACTAGATCTTAGTTAGAGTTTGATTAGGAGTCTTCTTTTAGTTATATTAGTGGTAGCTTGACTTTAGATATCTTTCTATGAGTACACATATTCTCTCATATTTTATTTCTTTCTTATTTAAAAATATTTTTTATTAATTTCATGCACACAAGTGCAATTTATCCAATCATTTGATTTTCTCATTTTTTTCTTAATTTGATTTATCTCATTTCTTTTAATTTAATTAGTAGATTTAATTTAGTCCCCTAACTAATCTTAGACTTAGACTTAGTCTTAGTCTTAAAATTAGGCTTAGATTTTTTTTTATTGGGATTTATAATTAATATATTCACTCTTTAATTAATTATTTAAATCGGACAAGGTCTAAAGATTTCAATGGTTTCTAGGCCACGTAGATTTATTGACTCAAGTTTTTAATTACGTGACATGCCCTTCAAGACGCACCTTTGTGCTCCAAGGGTGCCACTCGCCTTTGACTGGTTTTGGTAGTTTTTCCAACCCTTGGAGTCAACACTCCACTCTGTCGACCTTGTGAGAGACTAAGGGCTTCTAAGGAATAAGGACTTCGCCTTATTGCATGCCCCTTAGAAATCTTCGTGAACAATTGTCTCAGTCTTCCCTCACAACATAGTGGACCTCTTGAACTAGGTAATCGTTAACCTACCATTCGAGCCACAGCAGGAGTGCTAGTAGGCTATGACAGGGACGATGCCACACCTCTCCCTCATTATTTGGTTTATGCGCATGTCCCATTTACTCCTTGTGTGAGTCAGATTAGCAAGCATCGTCAGTCTGCATCCATTGACAAAACATTGTCACTGATCTATATACATAATCATATTAAATCAATCATATGACACATATGCGTAAAATGAAATACTCAAACAAAACACAATCCACTCCCTGACTCAATCAGGAGTCCAAGGAGGTCCATCGATGCCATCAACATCCATAATTTGTCACATGTCTTGCACACTCAGTTAAACTCGTCAATTGCATCCGTCCAAACATATATCAAAAAAAATAAGTCACGCCATATCATCGTCATCATGTATAATCCATAATCGAAACAAAATCACCATGTACCATAACCGAATCACTTGCACACAAGTGTCCTCAAAGAATAAGTCAATAAAATGTGCTCAGTAGAGCAGGATGTTATAAATTGGAAGTTAATAGGGCCTATGTATATGTTTTGCATGTCAAAAACAATTCGTTGGGGTTTGTAATATCATTATCATGCAGCTCTCAAAGTTTAGAAAATATTATATTGATTACTATCTCTCATTTGCAAATACGAAATTTAGTATTTTCTTTAGTCATGAAATCTATTGTAATTCCTGAAGGTGTATATTTGTGGTTGAATTAGTTTGCTTGCCAGAATAATTTTTAGGGTCTTAAGCAATTGTTAACTTGAAATTCTGGAAGGTGAATTCAATTTAATCATTGAATTCATTTTACAAAGTTTGAAGGTTCGACTTCGTTGGTCACCATGAATCTAACTACGATCTGAAATTAAACTTTCTCATGTCTTTGGAATGATAGTAAATTCTTAAAAGTTAGGAATCTCTTGGTCTCTACAATGTAATTGGAATGAAGTTTAAGATTTTATTGATTGCTACAAAATTTATTGTTGATATCGGATGTGGATTCGTTAAGTTTACTGTAGTTATAGCTTGTAAATGTGGGAACTAAATTGTAGCGACGTTGTGGCATTAGTTACAGTTATGGTTGGAGTTTCATTGAACGTTGTTTAAATAGTTAACACATTTGGAAACTTGAACTGGTTATAGTCGTCGTCGAAATTTTTACAAAATTGGAAGCTTAACTCAGAGTTAAGATTGTTGTGTTGATAAAATTTAAGTAATAGACTGCTAGAAACTAGATCTTAAACTATGGAGTTACATTTTAAAGAAAAAGGGTATATATATTTAAATTTCTTGTTCGTTGTCATTTAAAATTTCGGCCAGAATTTAGAAATTAATTTGTCACTGCCAAATTAATTTACAATTTTGGAATTCAAAATTCCATTTGAACGCTGCCAAATTAAATTTCCTTGGTTCAATTCTCCTTTTTTCCCTGCCATCAATTTGATAACCTGAGAACAGAAATTTTAAATTAGCATTTCATTTCTTCCCATTCTTTGTAGAGTGAAGTGGTACTTCCAACAAATTTGGGTATAGTATAAGCTACCCTAAGTACTAGTTAACTTACGTCATGGTTGGGTTGAACAACCTTAATTTAGTTGAACATTCAGAGAGAAGATTTAAGGAATATTATGATTCTCCTTAAGAGTTTTAAATTATAAACTTAAGGATGCATTTAGAGTGAGACTTAAATGGGGAGTAAGTTGTATTGAAAACTTAGAAATTTTTGGTGCCTATGATAATGACGACTTCAACAAGTGTTAAATGATAACGATGCAATTGAAATAGGACAACTTACATCGGAGATAATATAAGAGTTTAATTGAACAAATCCATGATAGATATTAAGTAAGCATGGTAGGCATGCATAATATGATTGTTTTGTATTTTCGTCATTTCAACTTATCTTTTTACCAATTAAGAATTGTTGTTGACATTGTGATTAGAGGTTGAATTAAACGAAAGTTGTGAGTCTAACTTGAAACAAATTAATTATTTTCGTTTAGAATAGTATGTGTATGGTATGAAAAGTTTAGCAATGTCTGGCTAAAGAACTTAATGTGTGGATTCATGACATGCGTGTTAAATGGAATTTCTTGTTATGCTTCACGATAAATGATATAAGATGTTCTTGCTCGATTCATGTGAATGATGCTTAAATGGTTATTTAATCGTAGTAGATTATACTCTATGTTTAAAGAATTTATGATGGGTATTGTTGCTGATTTAGTCACAAAGTTATGAATATGATTGTGGTTAAGGGAACTAGATATCTCCTTGTTCTTCAGAACAGTCGTTAGTCCTGAGACCTTAAATGGTCAAAATCAATCGGATGAATCCTGGACTTGAGCGTTGATTATGTGTCTTGGAGGTTCTAACCTTGCAGGATAGGTTGAGCGGGTAGCTACCTTATGTTATCTTTATGTGATATGGTTGATCTTGAATAATAGTGATGTTGTATTTAGATTATTGTTGTGTGATGATGTGTTGAGATTGAATGTGTAGTTATTGATGTATGTTGTGTCGCATATCACTTGTCCTAGCAGTTGTTTCAAAAAAAAAAATTACCTCTACTATACTCACGTATTTTGATGTCGTAATGGAAGGGACGATACACTCTTGGATGAATTAAGGGTTAGATGCTTACATACAGGCTTGGCTTGAGGACAAGACGATTAAGTAGTTGGAAGCTTTTCCTTGCAATTTTGTTTATGGTATATGGTGGGTGCATAATTCTAGTATCTTTAGAGATGTGTATTTTCCTCCAGAAGTTAAAGTAGGACAAATTATCAATCTCACAAAGGAATTTAAGGTTGATCTGAGGAAAAACAATCCATGGATTCCAGTTATGCCTGAATTGGATATGGATATCCCTTGGGTATTTTTCAACGGTGCCAATCAAGGATATCCCCCAATTTGTAGGGTAGGATTTGTTATTTTTCTGAATCAGAGCCATTATATGTATATCAAGTATGCTCTAGGAAGATGATCTAGTAACAAAGCGGAATTCATTGCTTTAAGGACTCTTCTGGCAGTAGCTTTGGAGAAAGGCATTAGAAAATTACAAAAGTGTTGGGAGACTCGAAGTTAGTTATTGAATAGGCCTCTAAGAAAGTTCCAGTGGTGAATGTGTGGTTGGGCCCTCTGCTCCAAGATATTCAAGATACAATCCAATCCCTTGAATGGCTCTCTTTCAAGCATGTTTACAAGAATCTCAACAAGAAAGATGACAAGCTCTCAAAGGAAGCCTTGTCTCTTCCAGCTGGCCCTTTTGGCATTTATGAGTTTTTTTTATGGTTTTGAGTCTGACTCAATGGAATTCCAGTTTTAATTTTTCATGTAGGAATGACGATTGATGTATTAGGAGTCTTTTTTGTTTTTTGTGTATAACTGAAAGAAGATTACATAGCCAAACTATTATTAAAATAGTTATTGGCTATGTTGAACAAATGTCAAAGAGAAACACTTTGAAAGGGTGAAATGTTTTTATGTAAATGATGTATTTGGGCAGTCATGAGGGGTTGTTAATGTCGAGCTGCAGATATACCATGTAAATCAACATTTAATTGTCAACCCGGGAAGGTAGACTTAGAGGAACCAGCACAGGAAATGCAGGGTTGAAGAGGGGGTTTAAAGGATGCCAAACTACTCTCTGGACTGCTAAAAGAAGCTCGCTGGAAGAAGCTACTCTACTCTACTCTACTCTGCTCCGCACTACCTGGTACTACTCTGTACTAACCGGTACTACTCGGTACTAACCGGTACTGTTCTGTATATGCATGTAAAAGATAAACTGAAAACAACTAAGTTCTTGCTACTTATCACTCCACACAACTCAGCAACCATCCTATGAAACTTTCTATGGCAATCAAAAGAAACTTCTTCATCTCATGAGATATCCAAATTAGTTCCTGAATGTTAAGCAGTCTAAATGTGAAAACTGAAGAAATGAAATCAATGGYTGAAAAGATAATGCTAAACTTAAATCTTGGAATGCTAACCCTCTGTGCGATCAAATGGAATGCTACTTCTATGCTATTAAACCAGTGAGAAAACTGCTGAAAGATGAAATCAAATCTGGAGTCTACTGTAAATACTATACACAGCTCTGTTTCCAGCGAAGGGGGCCCTGCCTTCTCTGTCAACAGATCAGTCTCTAAATCAACACATACTAGAAAACGAACAGCAAACTAAATAGCAGAAGTCGAATTAATGGAACTCTCACTATTTTATTGAAAGATAAGGACAATACAACTGCTTGGAGACTCTCATTCCTTTCTCTGGTCTATGCTATGTCTATCTTCTCATTTCTCAAACATAACAGCGTTTCCCATCCCCCTACACATTTCTCTGCATCATTTCTCGAGCATAGAAGCTCTCCTCTCACGTTTTTCCAACTTTTCTCTACATCGTTTTCCTTTCTCGAGCCAGCATAACGTTTTTCCAACCCTCTGGCAATGCATGGCATCTCTTTACATAGCGTTTTTTATCTCTGGCAATCGTGGCATCTCTTTCCATAACGTTTTTGATCTCTGGCAATGTTACATAACGTTTCCAGCTCTCTCTGGCAATGTTACACCACGTTTCAGATCTCTGGCAGTGTTACATAACGTTTCCAGCTCTCTCTGACAATGTTACATAACGTTTCTGACCTCTGGCAGTCGTGGCTTTGCGCCCTAGAAGTTATAAAACGGTTTCCCTGCGTTATGCATGAATTTAAATACTTTGATGCCAGCTATTGGGTTTTGCCAGCTATGAGCACTCTGTTTATCTTATCTTGGCATTTTGCATATTGCCCAATAACCCCAGAAACTGAAGTAAATGATGACTTTAACCATTTGCACATCTTGAATGATATTGCCGAAAGCATTCCCAAATAAAACACAAACATACCATGGTCCTCCACTAGCACCACCAGGGATAGCAATAACCCCATGTCTTTTTGCAAACAACTACAACATCATCATAAGCACCACTTGGTAACTTTGCCCAGAGATAAATTACTCCTTGTCTGCCCTTTACCGCATTTGCACCAAGAGGTGACAGTGCATCCACATTATAGTTGAATTCTTCGCTCATTTGTGGTTTGGAAGCACTTCATGGTTTCTATATGCAATGGAACATATATGTGTAACAGAACATGAATAGCACAGAAAGAATGCCATTTGCTAAACAAAAGACTTCAGGAGAGTAAACAATATCCTCAAAAACCAGCAAGAAAATGTTATAAATCCGGAGCCCAACAGTTAATCCATGAACATTTCTTTTTTGGGACCGAAGCATGTATGTTCATATCTCATGAATATATGATTTTTTCTTTGGAAAAAAAAACTATATAATAATAATATATAATATAATATTGTTATATTATTAATAAGGGTGGCAAGTATCGAGAGGATCATTTTTATCCCAAAGGAAATCAATAAGTAAGCTATGAATGGGGCCTAGGTTGAGCCACTAACAATCAGGCTAAGGCACTTGCACTTTACCAAGGGCTAAAGCTTCTTGATCTAAGGTGTATCAATGAACTAATTGTAATTGGGAATTTAACAATAATTATTAGACTTATATGATGTTCCACTATGTCTAATGGAAATTTAACAAGGCTCATTCTATAAATCCAGCAAAAGGCTAGTTGCTTTGCATCAATAGAGTTCTTCCATATCCTAAAAGAAATGAATCAAAGGTCAATTATTTGGCCAACGAAGAAAATCGATTGAATTGTCGCACTTCGAAGGCAAAAGGAGGAGTTTCCATCTCCCTAATCCATTAACCATTTTTCATTAAGTATACAATGATTTATACAAAGTTTTTCATGCTACCCAAATTGAAAATCAAATTTATTAATGGAGGACGAAATTCGAGGTTCATTATAATCTTTGTACCATTGCACACTTCTAATGTAATGAAGGATCATCCCTATCAATTAGATTTTAATTCGATGCCATGTGAAGGTGAGATAGTGGAGGTTGTATGATTGGATGATTGGCTCACCCTTGTTAGTCTGGATGGTTGGCTTTCCCTTGCACTACCCTTGCATTTCCCTTGTCTACCCTTGAATAATTCTTGGAGGATCTTAGTATGCAGGAGATTCATCATCGCCTAGGTTCGGTGGCTTCTAGGGTGAATATCTTACCAATTGTCAAGGTAAATTTTCACTCCAAAACCTAGGTTCAACATTTCAATCTTGTTTGGGACTCTCTCTGAGTTTTTAATTCATGTTGATAATTTCTTGGAGATGTATTTTAGTTTGATCGTAGTTGAAAGGAATCACAATTCTTCAAACAAAGTTTGTTTCTATGCATCCTTTGGAATAAATTTGGTTGTGCAAGGGTCATACTTAGTGCCGACAAAGGAATTTGGCATCAAGGTTTGGAATTGGAGGATTATGGGAAATTTCCATTGAAAAGTGGGTAATATGGCAAGCCAACGTCACTCTAGTCAATGCCCCCTTTATGAAATTGTTGACGTCGGTCACAATGTCCGACACCAAGAGGCTCTAATTGTAGACAATGGGATATATATATTTACAGTGACAGGAAAAATTTGCACATAAGGAGAAAATGGCAGTAATAATGGAAACTTTGCTCCAACAAAAAAAGCAAATAGAGGATTTAGAGGCTAAATGAACTAATCTATGTCACCAGGTATCAAGTCCAACAAAGGACCCTCAACTAGTGACCTCTATATATAGAATTTCCATTGGTTCAAATGTGGAGGAGAATATTGAGGAGAAGATAGTTTATCAAATACCCTGAGACTGAGATATGGACGACATGGATCAAGTACCCCAGCCTTCTCCCATGGAACAAAAGGAAGCTTCCAGCAAGCATGTTTTTAAATAGTCTAGGGTCCTCTTATGTTTTTCGAAGTTGGTATTTTTTTGTCTTTTTTAGGCTTTATACCAGTGAAAAAAAATTGGACATCCTCTGCAAAAGATAATATCATCTTTATCCTAGTTAATATACAATATTTTGGCCTTTCTTTGATCATTAGACTATGGGATAGTCCCTCTTTTTGTATTATTACACTGTCCAATGAGGCTCCAACACCTTTTTAATACAAAAACCATTATTTCTTGTTAAAATAATAGTAATAACAATTTAAAATTAATATTTAACAGAATTACACATTATTATTAATATATGATAATAATAGAAGCACAATAAATAAGTCGGATAATAGATGTCATACAATAAACAACAAAAGTAGTATTAAGACTAGAAGGGTAGATTCCCCCTAGGATAGAGGCCCCTCAAGTGCCTCAGGACGTCTTGACCCTTGCTAAGTCATAAGTTTCCTGCTAGACATTGGCAGGGATGATTTTAAGGATGGAAATTTATTTTAAAATGTAGAAATCTTGGCAAATATTATTAATCCTTCATATGTCAACTATAAATGTTTGGCAATATTTTTGTAAAAATATTCAAATTTCTAAGGATTTTGTATAGTTTGTATAAAATTTTGGCGATTTTTAAGGTAAAATAATTTTATCCTATAGAATTTAGGCGAATCATTTTTCAAATAACAAATCTTTTTTTGGGAAAAACCATGGAAAATTAGCCCATGAACAAAATTTAGCCCCTAAAATCATCCATGGACATTGGCGTACAGGTTGTTAACACTATCCTAGAGGATACATTGGCATCCAACTGGATTTGAACTTGGGCCTTGCCTACATAATCCTGATTGGTTATTGATATATCATATCCCGAGACAACCTCACTAAGATCTTAACTAAGTTGGGGTGTATATCTGGTTAAATATTGTCAAATAGAAACATGACACAATCTTATTTGACTTGTATATGTCAAACTCAATGATTATCATTGACTTAATTCTTTGAAATTCTATTGGGTATTGAATTTCCAACTCGACAAGCATGGTTTTTCTTATTTGGCTCATTTTAGTACCAAATTTTTCATGTCACTTATGATGGAAAATACATGAAATGGCTAATAAGATTGGATTAGAGTTTCCAAATGGATGAAATCAAAGGTGATGGTTGAGACATATAGGGTTAGAGTTAATGTGTTGAAACATGGAATAAGTTGCTACTTTATTTCCGACCATTGCGTTTTTGCTTCCTAGGTTTCACTTGTCATGGTAATTCCTCTACGGATATGATTCCATCTATGTCAGGTAGGGATTGGATATATGAGGGTTCTAGGAATATTTTCCATCAAAGGAGGGAGGTATTGGAATGCCTCTATTAAGGTGGATTCACTAAAAGACATAACTTCAAGCTCTGTGGGGGGATGGAGTTGGGAATCCATGCAAGGGGGGGAGGAGATTTCCAAGCTGTCACTATCTAACTGACATGCCCTATCATGTTCCTTTGTAGAGCTAGTGGATATGGTAAACATCGGGAAGATAGAGACCTTGGCGATCAATACGGGGTTGTTAAAGAAGGTGTCAAGCATCATAGGATCTTTGAAAAGGACCAAGTTGATGTCTACATAACTAGGTGTGATTTGTTCTTTAATCAACTAGAGGGCGTGCTATAAGGTAGGCATGGCAATGTAAGAAGTGAGTTGGTATATGGTGATGTTGTAGTCCCAATGCAGGAACTTAAGTAGTTGAAACACATATGAGTTAATGTCATTCATTGCATAGAACCAATTATGTCTGAGGAACATGTCGTAATCAATGGGGTATTTACACCACTATATTGGTGTTTGATTTTTGGTTGATATACCCATAGGGTAAAAAAACACCACTATCAAGATGTTTCAATATTATCTGGGAGGGGGTGAGCTTAGGTGGGCCCATATCTTCCCATTCTTTTTATAAGATAATTCTCATAGTGACTCCCTCATCTTAGATAGTGCAATGTATGAGAACCTGGCCAACTTTGACTGGGATTTGGAAAATGTTAGATGAGGGGATCCTTGAGTGCTTTTCATCAAGATAAAAAGTGACGAGCCTATCATGGGGATCGATGCCCTCTAATGCATCTAACAATGCTTTCCTCTATGAAGGATAGCTTTGTTACACTCACAATGTGTGATGCTTTGAATACCTCCAATTAAGTGAAAGAGATGGCCTTACCTCACCAATGGGCACTTGATCCTTAAGATAAACCCTTGAAATCAAAAAACAATGAACTAGAAATCCTCATATAGGAAGTTTATATGAAGTCCAAAGTGAATTGGACATAAAAATAAGAAAAACAAATCAGGGGCAAGCTTAAAGCCCGAGATGAAAAATTTTCAAGGCTCCAAGTTGCCCAACAACCAAAGGAACGATCCAGAAGAGAAAAGCTTGTTAACCCAAAAAGAGTTTGTGATATGTCCATACCTTGAACCTTCAACCAACATTTATCAACTGTCTTTTAATCCCTACTATAAAAATTAATTTTCGCGCAAAAGAGGGTAGTAAGTATAATCCACAGTGTTGCTTCCTAAATATAAAGAGGGAGGAGCCTCGCCATGATACAACACGCATTTCCCATACATAAGGCAACCATTTTTCTTAGGGGAATATGAAATAATGTCCCCCCATTTACCAAACATTGTCCTAGATTCATCCTTGTGCCTTGATTTGCTTGAGCATCTACTTGCTCAATCTGATAGCGTAGCACATGGGAAAATGTTATATTATCAAAATCGGTTATCTCTTGTCGAGTCCTTTAAACCAAATGCGCTAAAGGAAAGTAACTCGATATTACTTTTCTTTGAACTGCTCTAACGAGAATCATGGAGTCACCTAGTATAGAGATTTACTTTGCTTGCTAAGATTTGAGAATAAGGATCCCTTTATAAAGAACCCGCTTCAGTGTTCGTGGTTGATCTGGTTCCTCAAGCAAACTCGTTTTTTAGATTTCCTCTGGAGTCATAAATGACTCCCCCTACTCATGTTGCCCCTACAATAGTATTGATTGTTAATACCATGGTTTCAAAAATGAAGTAATTTTAACCTTAAAAAAACAAGATGCCACTATTAGCACCACTTTTTGATTCAAGGGCTAATGTTAAGGTTTTATTATCAATATTACAAATTTGTAAAGCCATAGTTGCAAATGATTGTAATTTTAACCCGATAAATAAATTGTTATTGATAGCACCACTTTTAGATTAAAAGGTTGATTTTAGTGTTTAAGATGCAAAAATATAGGTTTTTAGGGTTGGAATTCTCATTTTGAGATCGCAATTCTCGTCAACTTGGTAACAGTATTTTTTCTTTAAAAGCACTTTCGTGCCTTAGTGCATTTTTTTTGTGTGGTTTTGTGTAATTGTTCTTGGAGTAAGTATAATCCATGTCTTTGTTTCCTAAACATCAAGAGGGGGGAGCCTCGCCATGATACAACACACATTTCCCATGCATAAGGAAACCATTTTTCCTGTGGGGGATATAAAATAATGTCCCCCCATTTACCAAACATTGTCCTAGATTTAGCCTTGTGCCTTGATTTACTTGAGCATCTACTCACTCAATCTGGTAGCGTAGCACATGGAAAAATGATATACTATCAAAATATGTTATCTGTAGTCGAGTCCTTTAAACCAAATGTGTTAAAGGAAAGTAGCTTGATACTGCTTTTCTTTGAACTTCTCTAACGATAATCATGGAGTCGCCTAGCACAAAGATTTCCTTTGCTTGCTACGCTTTGAGAAGAAGGATCCCTTAAGTAGTTTGATATTACTTTTATTTGAATTTCTCTAACGATAATCATGGAGTCGCATAGCACAGAGATTTCCTTTGCTTGTTAAGCTTTGAGAAGAAGGATCCCTTTATAAAGAACCTAGACCCCAACTTCAATGTTCATGGTTGATCCAGTTCCCCAAGCAAACTCATTTTTTATATTTCCTCTGGAGTCATAAATGACTCCCCATACTCCTAACATAGTTACCAACTTAATGAGAACTCTACAGAGTTCTCATTTTGGGGGGGGTCACATTTTTTACCCTTTTTTTTAAAATGGTGCTTGCTACAGGTAGCAACCCCCCCCCCCCTCCCTCTCCCTTTTTAGGTGGTTTTTTGATATTTTGAATTTTCTGATCCATAATGTTTCCACATTATTTTTTTAAATGCTCATTTTTTCAAGTATTTTCTATTTTTCTAATTTTTTTTTCTTCAACGGTGTTTTTACTCATTTTTCCATGCTTCTTTCAATCTTAAAAATATTTTTTACCATTTAATTTTTTGAAATTAAGAATTTTCATATAATTGTGTCTCCTTAATTAATTTATGATTCCATACTTTTTAAATATAATGGAAAATATCATTTTTAACACATTTTTTACATTTACTTCAATACACATAAAATAATTGTAGTTAAATAACACTATTTTTCAATATTTACCAAAATAATATAATTCAATTTTTTTTTGATAAATTAAAAACTAAGAAAAGCAAAAAAAATGACATTTGAAAAAACAAAATTAAAAAGCAAATCTATATTAAAAAAGATTAAAGAAAAACTTTAAAATGTAAAGAGAGAAAAAAACAAAAAATTAAAAATATATATAAAAATTAAGAAAAAATTAAAAAAAAAAAAGGTAAAAAAACAAATTTATGGAAAAAAAAAACTTTAAAAATGTTTATAAAACACCAAAAAGAAAATAAAAAATAAAAATAAAAACAAATTAATAAACCTAAAATACAAAATTTTAAAAACAAAACTTTAAAAAAACTAAAAATTACAACTAAAATATTAAAATTTATATTAAAAAACATTAAAACAAAAATTAAATTACAAAATTTCATTAAGAAAATTAATATATATATATATATATATATGGTTAGTTATAAAGGGTGGGGTGATGTTGGGCATCGCCCCAGCCTCGTGCGAGCTAGTCCTAGGTCACGTGGTGCCATAGGACCTAGGTCTGGCCCGCGCGGGAGGCTGGGGTGATGTTGGGCATTTCTCTCGCAACCCTTCGACCAGCAGACAGTCGGTGCATCACCTCAGCCCCCTGCACGGGCCAAGCCTAGGTCTCATGACGCCACGAAACCTGGGCCTAGCCCTCACGGGAGCTAAGACGATGC
>ML791632.1:414221-425816 GCA_009831015.1 Picea engelmannii | reverse complement strand
AGATATCGGGGATAACAGGAGGCAGCTCATATCTTCTATGTCTTCGGACCAGCTATGTCCTTGCCATGGACAGTGCCCGCATTCCCTTGGCATTTGGAGGTGCCAAACAGTGGCGCTGATGGTGTTTAGACCTATCCAGTCGCACCAAATCTCAAGGATGCTCTAGTGTTGTCGCTTCAACTCCAAATGAGCCTCTTCCTCTCCAAAATCGAGTAAATTCATAGGAGTAAAGTGACCAAACCCACCATTAAGGCAGTCCACTGAGTGCTCTGCAATTGTGTTCCCATCACTCGCGCGAGAAGTCTTGGCTCATCGGCCTGGCTGAACCAGCTTGCCCCCATCCTTAATGTCGAGGGGATGGGGGTCGGTGGCCTATATTCAAGGCCTGGCCAAGCGTTGTACCACGTGGCCCCTCTATGCTAGGTGGCACCCCATCCGAGGTTTCAAATTTGAGTTTTGAATATATATTTTTAAATGTATTGTTTTCATGGCATTATGCATTATCTTGTGCTTGGAGTGATAAACTAAGATTTTAAAAGTAAGCATTTAAGGGTTGATTTTATGATTTTGTTTTTAGTAATAATGAATTATTTTACCACTTTAAAAAAATGTGTCATTTTAATTGTTTTGGTTTTAATGGTACCAACTGCTAAAAATATGATTTCAAATTATCTAAAATTTTAATGTTTTGAAAAAAAAATTATATAATGGGGCATTTAGGTGCTGATTTTATGGTTTTTTCTGAGCTACAGGTTGATTTCAATGTTTTTTATGCAAAAATATAGGTTTTTTGGGCCATAGTTCTCATTTAAAGGTCGCAATTCTCGTTAAGTTGATAACTTTGTTTCAAGTTGCCTCTACAATAGTATCAATTGTTAAGACCATGGTTTCAAAAAAGAAGTAACTTTAACCCTAAAAAAATAAGATGCCACTAGTAGCATCACTTTTCGATTCAAGGGATAATTTTAAGGTTTTATTAACAATATTACAAATTTTTAATTCCATGGTTGCAAATAATTATAATTTTAACGCGATAAATAAAGTTCTACCAATAGCGCCACTTTTCGATTCAATTGTTGATTTTGGTGTTTAAGATGCAAAACTATAGGTTTTTAGGGTTGGAATTCTCATTTTGAGATCACAATTCTCGTCAACTTGATAACAATGTTTTTGCTTTAAAAACATTTTCTTGTACCTTAGTGCATTTTTATTTTGTGGTTTTGTGTAACTATTCTTAAAATTATCTCATATTTCTTGGAGACAATAGTGCCTTCATTCTTATGCTCCAATATTTAAAATTCAAATTATCTCATATTTCTTGGAGACAATAGTGCCTTCATTCTTATGCTCCAATATTTAAAATTCTCACCTTTAAATTGCAAAGCAAGTAATGCATTGACTATAGTTTGCCATGTTACCAAACAAAAGAAGGAAAATGAGAATAGAAAGTTAGGCTAAATAAAACACTAAAAAAATACAATCCTCCCTTCGTTCTTGTGGCAGCAAAAACATAACTCTTTGGAGTCTCCTGTAGTTGTGAGCAATCCTACAATACACCAATGCAACTTTGGAAATCTAAGTTAATTTTTAATCATGAAAACTCTCATCTCTATTATGCATGCAACCAATCAGTGAAAATCTTATAGTCTACTTTGAAATGAGACTCATAAAATTGCAAAACTCCTCATACATAAAAGGTTTTGGCCGCCAAAAACAAAATAAAGAAACTCACTTTTCCAACTTTGACCCAAAAAAATAGCAAATAACTCATAAATATGCATCAACGTAGTTTTAAGTCTAAGCTATTGTGAACTCCAAGTTGCATTGCACATTTTGCATGAAGATACATTGCTCCACCATTAATCAAGCAATCCTTGATTATTAGAGTTGATGCCTTGCAAAGATACAAACTTCTAGAATAAGGAATTTTTAAATTGAGGTTTGCAATAATTTCACCCCAACAACGCAAAAAAGGCGTAGGGAACAAGGCCACACATCAGTTTTGAGAATAAGTTCCATTGCATCAAATTTCATGATTCTAGAAGTTTGTATCTTTGCAAGGCATCAACTCTAATAATCAAGGAAATCTCTTCATTCATCCAAAAAAATATGTAGAGGACTTGTCGATGTGGATTTTGAAGGCCTTGAAATTCTTTTGCGGCCTCAAAATTTAAAGACTTTGAGATGTTTGTTAGCTATCAAAATTTTAATTTACTTATTTCTACTTATAGGATTTCATATTTCTTGCTCCAAAATCTACAATAAAAAATGCACTAGAATGTGTTTTGCTATTGACTAATTCTTCAGAGGTTTTGAATGAGTTTTGCTATTGACTAATTTTTCAGAGGTTTTAAATCTCTCCCAAATCTATGGCAGCCTCAAAATTGCAAAAAATGGCTCAATTCATGAGCTATGAGAATTTCATCTGCCCATCTAGCAATCTCCTCTTTCTAATGCCTTCAATGCCATGTTGATGGCCAATCGCAAGCTTGTGTAGTATAAATGCTCAACCCTTAATGCATTCTCTCTCACATCTACAATAAATACAATAACTGCAAATGGTTATCAAAACAAACACAAGGTCTGTGTATGCTCACAATAGATCCATACTTACCTCTATTGGGATTTGGTGACAACGAATTCCTCCAAGGATGGATATGGATCCTATTATTCTGTGTTGGTTGCAACTAAATAGACCAAGTTAGAATATGGATAGGGATTGCATTTAATAATCAGTTTCTTGTAAATGTATATAAACACATGTAAGCTCGTAGAGGTAGAGAGAGAGAGAGAGAGAGTGAGAACTTGCTAGTCTGTTGTAATCTCCATGATTTGAATAATAAAACAACTGATGCCTATGCTTGGTGGATGTAGCCCAACGTTTGGGTGAACCACGTGAAATATTTGTGTTTCTTATCTGTGTCATTGTTAATTATCATATGTGAATTGTGTTTTCCGCATTTGCAATTCTAACAAGTGGTATCAAAGCTGGTTAGAGGAGAAGGCGTCAAATTTCGGAGGAGCAGTAGCATATGTGTGAGATGCGTCGATTTCCACATCGCCGCAGGTCCCTCCTCTCGAAGGGTGCGACATCTTATTAGCTAGCCTTCTCGTGATCTTGTTTTCCTAAAATCGTTGCGGTCCAACTGCATTGACAGGTGCGTAGACAACCTCATATCATCGCAGTCCATCTATGTGTTACAGTCCGACGAATCTTGAAGATCATCGCACTGCAGTTGTATCATGAGGTGCAGCAACTCCCTAATATATTTGCATATGGTGTTTTTTACTTTTTTGAAAGGATTAAAGGATTTTTTGATATATTGTATGCATAATATGTGAACAAGTCAAATCACGTGGGTGGATAAAGTAAAAAGTTTTTTATGGAGTAAAAGGATTAAGTAAAGGTTTTTTAATTGAGTAAAGGTTTATTATATTTGGGATTAAATATAATATTTAAAAGGTGGAAGTTTTGAAAGGTGTTTTTATTTTAAATAAAAGGAGAATTTGGTAAAAGGATTTTTTATTAAACCTTGTGGTGTCTATACCATTTTTTCCTCCACATTATCTTTCAAAAGGCCTTGGTTATTATAAGCAGTGATTTGGGTATTATGAGTTTTTTGTGCTAATGGCTAAGATGCAGAGTTCGAAGTTTGAAGTTGAAAGGTTCAGTGGTAAAAGCAACTTTGAGCTCTGGAAGCTCAAGATGCGGGATTTACTGGTGCAACAAGGGTTGCAAAAAGAATTGGTATGCAAGTCAAAGAAACCAACAGCCATGACGAATGAAGAATGGGAAGATCTGGATGCAAAAGATCTTAGTATCGTTCGTTTATGTCTGGCGGATGATGTTTTATTTAATATCGTAGGAGAGGATACAACATCAGGCTTATGGAGCAAATTGGAAAGTCTATATATGACGAAGTCCTTGACGAGCAAAATCTACTTGAAGAAACAGTTGTACAGTTTGCGGATGAAAGAAGGTACAAAAGTTGATGACCATTTAAATACCTTTAATACCCTTATAGTTCAATTGACTAGTATGGAAGTTAAGTTCGAAGATGAAGGTAAGGCTATTACACTATTTTGTTCGTTGCCTGAGTCTTGGGATAATCTAGTCACCTCCATTAGTTTTAGCTCATCAGATGTTTTAGATTATGACTATGTTGTGGGAGCTTTGTTGGCTGAGGAGATGAGGAGAAAATCTAGTCAAGAAACCTCAACTTCAGAGGCAATGCTGCTCAAAGGTCGAACTAAGAGCAGAATGAGAGAAGTTTTTTTTTATCTAAGTCAAGACACAGAAAGGGTAAAGCAAAATGTTGGTACTGTGGCAAAACAGGACATCTCAAGAAAGATTGCTAGAAGAGAAAGGAATATGAGTAAAACTCTACGAAGGAATCAAATTTGGTTGTAACAAATTCAGGTATGACTGATCAAGTTTTATCTGTTTCTAGTAATTTACAATATCAAGAAGAGTGGAAGTTAGATTCAGGGGCCTCCCACCACATGTGCTCACATAGAAATTGGCTCATTTCTTACAAATCTGTTGATGAGGGTGTAGTGTTTATGGGAAATGGTATTCCCTGTAAAATTGTTGGGGTTGGCAGTATTAGAATCAGGATGTTCGATGGTATTGTTAGGGAATTAACGGATGTTAGATATGTACATGAGCTTAAATCAAATTTGATTTCATTGGGAGTGTTGGATTCTTGTGGATATAAGTATACAAGTCAAGGTGGAGCACTCACATTGTCGAAAGGTAGTTTAGTAGTGATGAAGGCAACAAAGGTTGATAACTTGTATAAGCTAGAAGGGAGTACTAAAGTAGCATCTGAAGTGACAGGTGTATCTTCTTGTTTATAGCAGAAGCATCAAGGTCATAAGAGAAAGAAAGAATTGCAGGTACTGGTAAGCAGTAAATCATTTCTAGACTTAAAATCTTTGTTTCTGAATTCCTGCTTGTTTTATATCTCTGCAAGTCATGATGGTGGTATAAAGGGATGTTGTGTGTGGGATCCTACTTCTCACAAGGTCATCATTGACAGAGATATAGTATGTATGGAACAACCAAAAGGGTTGATTCAATATCGCAACGGTAAATTTGTTTGTATGCTAGATAATTCATTGTATGGCCTATTGGTACCCAGGCAAATATACAAGAGGTTTGAATCCTTCATAGTGAGTCGGAATTTTTCAAAGGGTAGGAATGACTATATAGTTTATAGTACATTCACAATATTAATGTTATTTGTTGATGATATGCTTGATGCAAGTTGAAGCATGGATAAAATCAGTAAGAAAATGACTCGGGTGGACAGGACAATTCAGATGAGGGATCAAGGAGCAGCAAAACAAATTATGGGCATGGAAGTATACAGAGATGGTAATGGTAAGATGTGGTTGGAGTTCAGTATGAACATTGTAAAACCAGTTTTTATCCCTCTTGATTTCCATTATAAGTTTTCTTCAAGCATAGGTCATGTCTATAAAGAAGAAAATGTTATGTCTCATGTAAGTTCAGTAGGAGGTATGTTGTATGTGATGAAATGGTTAAGACCAAATGTTTCACATGCTAATGATGTTTTCAGATACGTGACAGATTCAGGTGTTGTAGTGAAATGGGTGCTTCAGCGTTTGAGAAGCACAAATGTCACCTATAATGGTTACACTGAGATGGTCTGTGATAATTGTAATGTATATTTTACAGGTGTTTTGGATAGGAGGAGATCTATCACTAAATGTGTCTCACAAAACAGTTGTGGAAGACATGTTGGAGGTGGAGTGACCCCTCAGGAAATCCAAACTCGTGCAAGTCACACAGGCAATATCATGAAACCAGTTTTATTAGAGAAGCTGCAGTGGTGCTTGGCTTCTCTTGGCTTGCAGAAAAGGTGATGAATAAAAGGAAGGAGCAAGGTATCAGGTTAATTGTTGTCAAGGTGGAGATTGTTGGGATTTGGTGACAACAAATTCCTCCAAGGATGGATTTGGATCCTATTATTCTGTGTTGGTTGCAACTAAATATACCAAGTTAGAATATGGATAGGGATTGCATTTAATAATCAGTTTCTTGTAAATGTATATAAATACATGTAAGCCCGTAGAGGCAGAGAGACAGACAGAGTGAGAACTTGCTAGTCTGTTTTAATCTCCATGATCTGAATAATAAGACAACTGATGCCTATGCTTGGTGGACGTAGGCCAACGTTTGGGTGAACCACGTGAAATCCCTGTGTTTCTTATCTATGTGATTATTAATTATCATATGTGAATTATGTTTTCCGCATTTACAATTCTAACATCCTCAAGCAAAAATCGAAAAACACAACCTTAATTTGATATCCCACACTAATGAAAAGAAGTATACAAAAAAAACACTTCATTGTAATATGTTATAACATATTACATGTAACATCTTACATGTAATATGTTATAAAAGAAAAAAAGAAAAAATTAATAAATTATATTATATGTATTAAAAAAAATAGATACATGTATAAATTAATGAAAGCTATGTGGAATTCACACAATATAATAAAATCATAACTATATCAACTTTATATAAATTAATGAAAGCTCTATGAAATTCACACAATATAAAAATATTACAATATAATAAAATCATAACTATATCAAATATGACAAAATTAGGTGATATCTCCATCACTCAATTAACAAACCAATAAAGCCCAATAAAGACACTAAAACATTTTCTTGCGTGGGCAAATAAATACAAATAAATTAATAAATGGGAGTTATCTCCTCATAATCCCTAAACTTAGGACACGTACATAATACAAATAGGCCACTCTTAAATATGAATTTAAAAAAAAAAATTGTCATTTTGGTCTATGTATATATTAAAGCTCGATATTATTTTGAATCATTATTATATACTTATTATAATTAAATAAAAACTTATAATTTAAGTTCTAGTTTCTTAAATATGAATTGAAAAAAAAAATGCCATTTTTTTCGATACAGAGTATATATTAAAGCTCAATTTTTGTCTATAAGTATATATTAAAGCTCAATATTATTTTGAATCATTATTATATAATTATTTTAATTAAATAAAAAGTTATAATTTAAGTTTTAGTTTCTTAAATATGAATTGAAAAAAAAAATGCCATTTTTTCGATACAGAGTGTATATTAAAGCTCAACATTATTTTGAATCACCATTTTATACTTATAATAATTAAACAAAAAGTTATAATTTAAGTTCTTAATTTATAGTTAACACTCAAGTTTTTAATTTTTTGGCTCATGCTAAATTGCTAAATATGTTTTTTTAGTTTTTTTTAATTGTATGGACCTTTTTTCAAATGCTTTAATATACTTTTACCATTCCTAGTACCTACCATATTTGGAAGGAGCTTTTAGCTATTTAGAACACTCATTCCCGTGCCTTAAATCTGACGGGCAAAGGACCATTTTTTCTTTTTTAATAGTAAAATACTGAACATTTTAAAATCTACAAGTAAATATTGACATCTACTTAAATTTGAAAACCATCATATTTACGGGCAAACTGAAAATATGTTTAATATATATATGTGTGTGTGAGAGAGAGAGAGAGAGACTGGAACAACTTGCAATGTTACAACATGTTGGGTCTTTTGGCTTACAGTGTGTAGGAAAAAGCTCATCTCCATCTCATGATTCCCAATGCAATGTGCCCATTATGTAAATTGGAACTTACATCTTTCTGCTAACATAGTTAGTCTTCCTCGAATTCACATGATCTCATGATTGAAATTTAGATCGTCTCTAGTTAATCCTTTGTTCATCAAACTAGTGATGTGATCTTCGAGCTTAACTTCACTTACATGTTCCTTGACCGGATGCACAAGTCTATGAGTGGCTTGTATTTGATTGCACACCGGCGAGCCAATAATCCAGAGAACTAAATTGTTGATTTGTTCTAGCAGGTATTGGGAGGATTAAATAAAACAACTAACTTTGACACTCATTGACTACGATGGGTGTTAAAAGTAGACGAGATATTCCAATAGGTTTAAGCTCTCTCATTGCTCTTCACTTATTCTTTCGGAAATGACCCCCTCCCAAGTAATATATGGTCAAGTGCATAAAGGCTCTCTTCTCATTTCAAGCCATGATGATGCAATCCTACAACCTGCACACTAAAGTGTGGAAGAAAAGAAAAGATCATGGCTTGGGGATTATAAAAATCTCATCTCTATCGCATCTACAATCCCACATGTTGAAAATTGAATGCCAAGAAGAAAAAAATCAAGATTCAAGAACACTTCCCATGCCCACATGTAACCAGCCCAAATTTTCAAATTGAAATAGGTAAGGTTTGTGAATATTTGATATAAAATTGTAAATGCACGATGTTTTTTTAAATGAGCATTGTAATGATTTCGGTATTTGAACATAAATTGCGACTACATGAATTATTTGAGCATTGTCCAATTTTGCAAAGCATGTGCACATTGCAATTAAATTGGATGAGACGCCCTAAAAAGGAGAAAACCAACTCTTCAAACAAGGAATTGCCTAAAATGGATAAGACAAAATCAAAAGTCAATGTCGAGAAAATTGGCCGCAAAATTCTCAATGCTTCCATCAACATGGACCCACAACAATCATTTATAACCGTTGGATTAATATTTCAGGCGCTTCAATCATAAACCACAGTCATCAACAAATGGAAAAAAATGAAAAAAATCACCCAGATACATCAATAAAACATTGACATTGCAAATATTCTATTCGATGAAATCTTTAAAAGAAATGTCTACCACATGTTAAGTTGTCACCACTTTCGTGAAATGGTCTATTTTTCTTTTTGTAACTTGCCAACATTTTGTAGGTTTTTCGCTAACAAAAGAGTGGCTTGTGTTAACAACAATTCTTGTCTTGGGCACAAGAATATTCAGGTCTGCAAGTTGCACAAGAAGCACCCAAGCACAGCACGGAAAAATCTCGTTTCAGGCTTCCAAGCAAGTAAATGGGCGAAATTATGTTGTCAACGGCCCAGATTCATCCATAGAAGCAGATCGACGGTACGCGGGAAATCGTGGTTAGCAGAGTTGCGCTGGGATTAGCGCAATGGGAAGCGTCTATATTGCATGCAAGAAAGGATATCAGTCGTTCATCCAAAGGACGCATGGGGCGAGATCTAGTCACGTCGTCATTTCGGCATTCGGGAGTTCGAAGGGTGAGGGTTTTCACGTCGTTCTACATCTCGAAACCCCGAACCCCGAAACACCGATAAGTGCCTTTGAAGCTAAGCCTATGGTCCTAGCACCCGATCACGTCAAGCGAGCCTGGTAATGGAGGCAGCCCTCTTCTAACATCAAATACCATCTCGACCATTCCTCTGGAGGACACACGGCGTACATCCGTGCTTTCGCGGTTTGGTCAATCTGGATTTTGAGGAAAATTGCATCGTGAACCCCCGATGCCAGAAATCCCGAAAGAATTGGGACAGTCCATCTGAAGGACACATGGCGCAATAGTTGAGCCACGAGTGGGGCCCTTCGGGATTTTCATGATGAAAGCGTCGAGGTCATCTCAGTCATTCATCCATCAGCGAGGCTTGGGCACATTTAATTTAAAGAGGGCGCAGATCTGGACGGTCGTGATTCAAGCACTCAAATTCACGGACAAGGTCCAATTCCCCACCCCCTCCGTCATTCTGGATTTAACGAGAGGGGGGGGCCCGGAATCAGAGATAATGTATGCACGCATCTGGACGGACCAAGTCTCAGCGCTTAGATCTACGGTCTGTATTGAATTTCGGACCCCCCCATCGGTTCTGCCTTTAATGGAGGAGGGGGGGGTCCGAAATGGAATTTCACTCTAGCGGGCCCCCTATCTGTACGTGGCACAAATATACTGGTCCCAAGTCCTCACCGCCTGCCATGTGTCCCTTTCGCCCAGTCACCTCTACCTCAGCACCTCCCTCCATTCGCTGCCTCCATGTCCCCAAAAGGCAGGGTTGACTAGAACCGTTCCTGATCCCAAGAGGGCAGTTATTGCAGTTGTTGGAGGTGGTTAGACATTGTCTTCGCCATAAATGGAAAGTCCAGTAAAGGACTAAAAGTTGGTCGATTCGTCTGCAGCAGGACAGTCTGAAATCTGATAGCGTCTGTCATAGGTGCACGATCGGCTAGAGTCTGCATGTGCAGACTATCAGAAGACATGCAGACGCAATGTTTTAATGCAGCATCTTATTTTTGTTGTTGTGGTTGTTTTGAGTACATGAAGGCATTTTCGCCATTTATGTAAGCATCAATGGTTGAGCAAGGCTCCCAGTTGTAAAACTTTAATGAAGCACTGTTATTTCTGGTTATGCGTGGACTTTTGAGACTTCTTGCCTTATGAATGTCAGTTTCTTTCACGTCTTTGTTTACACTGTGTTAGAGCAGCTCGGAATTGGAGGATACAGTCGAGTTGTAACTGTTATAGGATGATGTAGGTTGGATCACTCTAGCAGTTGCATTGTTTCTAATCGGTCTCTGTGATTTTCTTGGTGCTGAACGACTTGGAATTGGAGGATCCAGTCAAGTCGCCCTGTCAGTTTCTCGAAGCCCTGAACCAAGAGGATCTTGCATTCAGTGTTTTTCTTCTACAAACTACTAAAAGGCCCATTGCCTGAGGTAGTTTGCTCACTCTTCTTATCAAGTCTTCCATCTGCTCATCTTTTAATCAACTCACTGACTGAAGTTAGATCAAAACTTCCTTTGTTCCTTACATACCAAACCCAGTCCCTGAGTTAGAGTGATATCTTCCCGAGTCTCTACACATTTGATCACCCATTAAAAACTATCGTGACATAAAACTGATGGGCGTTGGGCTCTGCTCCTGTAAGCAATCCAGGAGTGACTTCTAACGCTAATAGCTTGGAGATTCTTTATTATAGGGTTCAGATACAATCTAAATGCACAACAGGGTTTTGATGTGTTAAAATTTCAGTGCATGGTAAACAGCCCTGCAATTATGAGCCTTAGTCTTACTTACTCTTTTTGTTTTTTGGAGAATCCTCCGGCTATGAACCTCACCTTGTACTTTTCAACACTGCCATTTTTTGCATACTTCACCTTGTATAGCACCCTGGAATCAATCATTCACTTCCCTGCCAATATCAATACTATCTCTTGGACATTATTCTTTGGGGTGGAGTTATACTCCTTTATCATGGCAACCTGTCATACCTTCTCACTTGTTGTTTCCTCATCACTAGAAGGCTCTACATCAATAATGGAAGACATCAGTGCAACATAATTAGGATACTTCCTAGGAGGATGACTCACCTAGAAAAAGTCATAAGAATTCATGCTTGCTCTTGTGCCTCTTATACTCTCCGGGTAAACCATGTGGACCTCTTCACTGAACTGGAAGGAAAAATGGTATTTGCACCAGTACTGGAATGTCACTAATCTGAATCTGATTTATATAGAATTTGTGGATTAGTGTTTAAGGCAGCAAGCATCTTTGCCTCTTCACTCTCTATTGGAGGCTTTGGAGACTTACAAGACCATGTATCTTCATCACACTTGACATCTCATCTTACAACTATCTTCTATTGAGATGGAATATAGACCTCGTAAGCCCTAAAGTTCCA
>ML791632.1:396244-407122 GCA_009831015.1 Picea engelmannii | reverse complement strand
GGCCTCCCCCATAGCTCCAAGCTCATCTCTCACCTGTGTCAATCTAGTAAGGTATGTGACCACATTTTCAGCCTTGGTCATTTTTATGCTCTTTAGTTTTTCCCTCAAAACCATTTTCCTGTTCTCATTTGTACTCTGGTACAATTTAGTCAAAGACTCCCACATCTCATAGGCATTTTCCTTCCCCATCAAGTGAGAAATCAAATGGTTCTTGATGGCATCAAGAATAATCCTCTTAGCCTTGATACTCTTCTTAGTGTAAGCTACAAGAAGAGTAGCATCAGTAGGTACCACCACAGGATGAGTTGTGGTATTTTCCACAATGTCCCGCAACTCATTCTCTTGCAACAGCAAGATCATCCTCTCCTTCCAAGCACCAAAGTTTGTTGCCCCATCAATTCTGTCTTCAACTCTCAAACCTGTAGCCATTGACCCCTTTCTGCTGAAAATGAAAAATTCAAAATTCAAAATTTTGCCCTGTGAAGTGACTGTTGTCCCAACTTTCTGACTTGCTGAAATATATTTGCTTCTCTTAACTCATCTCTGATACCATGTAAAATTTCAGACCCCAACCCAGTTTCATTCTCGTTGATTTTTCAGCCAATGTTTAATGCCCAAACTCAAATTTGTAACAGCCAATTAAATACAGCAGAAAATAATTTCAAAACTAAAACATGAGGATTCTGAACTTCGTTTTTAATGCAAAAATAAAATATCAGCAACACATAAACTCAGAAAATTATTAACACAGATATTTTCGGTCTAACAGCGACCCTGGAAAAACCCACAGGGGGAAAACTAGTGAGAGAGGGAGATTTTTATTATTTAGGAGCTTCAAATAAATTTTGTTACACCATGTTCATCTTCAGAAATTTAAATGACAAACTTATCTCGATAACTATGCCAAGTCTTCACACAGGAAAATGAGAGAAACTCCACAAACTCTTTCCAGAATGTTATGCAATTAATTACAGGTTTGCTCCCTAATTTGTGTGCCTCCAAAATTATGTACGGTCACCTAGAAATTTGTGCCAACAGTCTCAGCCCAAAATGCAATAAATGTTGTACGACCACCTTGGGAAACATGCCAAAACTTCCAGAAAACAACACAGAACCTTCACCTCGATTTATGTGCCTGAATAACAATCGTACTGACTGTACGAAATCCGTACAATACAAATTGTACTTTTCTACCTCGGTTTTCCTGCTGTACGGAATTCGAAAATCCATACAGTACGGCCTCTCTACTGGACTATACCTTCCCTCAATTTATGTGTTTGCTCTACTTGTTGTACAGCCTGCTCAATCCGTACAGTACGACCTACATTCAATGATGTACTTGTTGCCTCGATTTTTGTACTAGATAGCAGCCTTGGGATGTGTGCCCTAACTCTGCAAAAATGGCCTCTTCTCAAGCTCGAAAAATCATCTCTCTCTTGCCCTCTCAACAATGAACCAACAACCCAACAATGGGTGCGCCCTCCAACCCTAATCAACCTCATGAGGGAAGCTCAAGGGTCATCTCATCTAACGGTTGAGATTAGATGAGATCAACGATGGAGATAAAATCACTTTACTTACCCACTTTCCCTAAGTCTCAAAAAGTCACCGTTTAATTTGTATCTCACAAATTAAATGACTAGGGTCCACTTTAGGCATTTTCTCACCCCTTTGACACCTAGGTGAAGAGAAACACTTGCTTAGGTACTTTTTAATTAAAATTTTAAGAAGAATTAACTTGCTTAATTATTTTTAAAAGACATTTGTGTTCTTCATAAATTTGTTATTTTTCTCAACATTACTTAGTATACTAATTGGTTATGGATAGGTCATCCACATTAATGGTGAAGCTGTGCATTTACTACTCAACATTGCTTACTCGAAGTCATTTTTAAACACTATCCATGTTATTTACAAAGTTGTCAAATTTCTTAACAATTAAGTAATAATAAATGTAATAAAACTCACTAAAGCCACTTTAAGAACCAATGAGAAACAAACCCCTATAATTTCAACATTCCCTTTATATCTAACTTCTTCTTCGTGTCCAAAAGGCTAATAAAAGGGGGCCCTCCAATTTTACCTCCGCAATAAAAGGGGACCCTCCAAGCATGAGACATGTGAATTTTATTACTGAGGTCTGCACCTCAGGGACCCTAAGGCAGTACCGCCAGAAGCACCAACATGTCTCAATGAAGGCGTTGAAGAATTGGACGCATCAGATGTTGGAATGATTGAATTATATTCATAATAATAACCCTTGCATAATTCCCAGAGATCTGAATTGCAACAATGTATTCGTGAATGGTAATAGTGGTGTTCTGAAGATCAGGGATTTGGGTTTTGTTGTTATCGTGGAAAATGATCATTTTGTGCACACTATCATTGGTACAACGGGATTCATGGCTCCATAATTATATGAAGAGGATTATAATCAACATGTAAATGTTTATTCGACTGGCATGTGCTTACTGGAGTTGGTTACTTTGGAGATTCCTTATAGTGAGTGTCCTAATGTTGCTTAGATTTCTAAGAAGGTGAGTTTTGGTATAAGGCCTACATCATTGAAAAATGTTACCAATTCATAAATGAGACAATTTATTGAAAATGTTTGGTGACGGCGTCAGTGAGGCCTTTTGTTTTAGAGATTCTGATGGACCCTTTTTTTAAAGACTCCAAGTGAGAAACTAGTACATGTATATGTTAGACTCTCTATTCTCTATCAACATGAACTTGTATAAGAATATTTGGTGTTTTGCTACAATTTTGTGAAGTTTAATGCAAAACAAATAATACAGTATGTAATTTCCAGAGTAAAGTGTTGGAATTTTGTACTAAATGTTAACATGAAGTCTCGAGAATAAAGTGTATATAAAAGTGCACCAATCACACTCTAGGATGCTCTGATTTAAAAGTATTACATACATTTATAGATGATAGGGTAATCCAATATCAATACAAGTGAAATTAGCAGCAAAGCTACTTATACATGCCTCTTAAAAACATTTTAAAGTAGTAATTATATGTAGCCCAAAGCTAAAAGCTAAAATAATTATAAAATACTTGAAACCTTGATAATATATTTATGCATAGTCTAAAAGAAAAATAAAAATGAAAATGACTACTCCACTTTTTGAAAAGTTTAATTAGAATTTTATAGATATAGATGTTAATAAATATTGACAATGTCATATGTGTAAAACTAAGTCTTGAAAACCCTTTTAAAATAAATTTATAAATAAAGATTGTGACATATTAGTCCTATCCATTACACTCATTACACTCCAAAGTATAATTTAAATTCGAATACACATGTTTTTATATATTCTTAAGGAAGAAATTTTCAAAGCTACTTAATATCACCTAATTAATTGTATTCTAACCAATAATAATATTATATATTTATATGATTAGATGAATAAAGTAGTTATACTAAAAATTGAATTTCATTTAAAATTTGAAATTTACACAAATAACTTTTGAAAACAATATATAATTTTCATATCCTTACTTGTAGAATTTTTTTATATTATATTAAGTTTTAACTATTGATGGTTTTTAAATGTGAAATTAAAATATTGTTTAATGTGACCTTAATTTAACATACATTTGTTTAAAATGTGAAGATATTAAATAAGTAAGATAAAAATCCATATAGACTGCATGTCAACTTAAATATAATAAGATGACTTTTCAAAAAAAATGTTATCAAAAACACTATGAAATAAATAGAATACAACAAAAGATAAAGATATATATGACACCACTGTTGGATTACTGAGAGAGGGGGTGAATCAGTAATAGCGTAATTATAATCATTTTTCTTCAATGTTATATCAATGTAGAATTATTATCCAATAATGAGCAGTAAGAAATCAACAATCACACACATACACAGTACACCAGTGTTTTATGTGGAAACCCAAATCGGGAGAAAACCACAGAATGTTTTTTCTTATCTGTCTTGAAGAATTACATTCATTGGAAGCACCAACTTCCTTTGTTTTTTAGCGGCAAATGGAAGGAGGCTCCAACCCCCTAGTTTCTCAGGCTACAACTTGAGGGAAGCTCCAACTCCCCAATTCTTTGGCTACAACCAGAAGGAAGCTACACCCCCCTATTTCTCCAGCTACAACTGGAAGGTGGCTACAACCACCTATCCTTGCCTCGTCTTGCAACCCTGAAGTAGAATTAGAATGATGGAACCACTCTCAAACTATCACTGTGAGATATACCGTTGTAAACCTGTACCAATAAATATGAACCATGCATCAACCTGTACCTCAACCTGTAATCAACCTGTACCATAAACAAGTGCATCAACCATGCACCAACCTGTACCAAACAACTTGTAATCAACATGTACCATAAACAAGTGCATTCAACCATGTACTAAGTATGTACCAATCATGTGTCAACTACTCATCAACTATGACTCATCAATATGTACCAACATCATCAACTATACACCTCATGTATGTGTCAACTCATCAACTATTTGTCTCAACCATGTACTCAACATGTACCTCAACCAAAAGCCCTCATCAATTTCATCATCCAAATCTGATTTGTAGCTCTATAATAGACCTGGTGTATATGATCACATTCCTACAGACCTTCCTTAACTTTAACAACAAGATACTAGCATTTTCATCGACCTTTTATTTAGTCTCACATGCCTAGTTTTGGATTATTCAACAACCCTAACTTGAAATAATCATAACTTTGAACCTGTAATGTATAAAGATCTGAAACTGATACACAGTGTTCTTCAGTGTGATTTATGCAATTCCTCCAAGTGTCACTACTTGCAACCTCTCAGAAAAGGAGTTATAGCAAAAATGGGATACCTTGTTGAATTCTGGATTATTCTAGAGAGCGACCTTGTAGAGCGGGCCCCACATGAAATATTTGTTGAATTGATCTGAAACTATTACACAACATACTAAATATTGTACCCTAACCAAAACATTTTGTCTCACTGAATTTGGATCTTTTATGAATAAGTTATGACGTTTTTACCCGAAACACCTATTTTTGACTAGTTTCAGGACTAGCCACAAACCCTATTTTCCACAGAGTGTAACTCCCAAAATACAACGAAACACAAGATGAATTTTTTACCACAGATACTTGGGTATTTTTTCTCAATGGAATGGAAATTTAACGATCTGAATCATTATAGAAAAAAAATTATAGCGAAAATGGTGAGATGACCTGTAAATAACATACCTTAGAAAGCACCATCAAAAGAATTTATCCTTCATTGCATTTCGGCCTTCTTTTCTTCACTTTCCTCAGAATTTTGGCTTATATATCCTTTGGTTACCTCAGACACCTATAGGTATTCAATATTCTCAAGTGTGATTAAAATGAGAGAGCATTTCCTCCTATTTATACTCTCCAAGTAGCTTCCTTAAAAACATCTTCTAGGTCACTTGGCCCCACTTTCCTTATTTTAGGGTTAACCCACTTCTAATTTTTCCATTAAATTTATTATTGAAATAAATTATTTTGTATTCAATTTGAATTATAATACACTCGTTACTTCACTTTATTATTTACCTTTTAAAATCTCTTAAACCACTTTGACTACTTTGACCTTTTGGGGCTTCTAGATGACATATGAGGGTCCTCCAACTTCGTAAGGCCATAACTCTCAAACTGTGAGGAGTTATGTGACGTTCCACATACCACCAGAAATGGAATGACATGTACTATCCATATATAATAGTATTATCTGAAAATATATCATACCTCATATCATTACCCATCAAACAAACTTGGGTCCATTACCAAAACCTAGGGTCTCCAACTTCTCATGGCCATAACTCTCTAACCGTGAGGAGTTATGTGACGCTCTACATACCACCGGAAATGGAATGACAAGAACTATCCATCTAGGGTAGTTTCCCTAAAAAATTCAATGTCCTTCATCTCATTATTCCACAATTAAGCATGGGTTCTCTTACTCCACAAAGCGTCTTCCCATGAGGGCTTTCACCATAAGGGGACCACTTTGGAGTTCATCCATATTTACTTCTTATCAACCATTACAAAACAATAATAGTCATATTTAAATCAAACAATCTTGGGTCCATTACCCAAAACTTTGTACTACGGGGCTTTCTTCAAGGGTTGACATCAATGACAACCAACCGTAATCAACAATATCCCCCTTTGGCATTGATGGAAACACTCTAATGCAATACTGAAATCATATCACTCATGCTCCCCCTGGAACCATGCCTCTATCCTTTGCATCTGATAAATCTTCTCCCCCTAGAACCATGCCTCTGTCCTCTGCATATGATAAATCTCTCCCCCTTTGTCATCAATGGAAAAGGTATATTTCCATCCGGGGCTACTCCCCCTGACTGAATTGTTCTCTTATGGTGCTTCCTCGTGTACATATAAGACATATAATATAAGAATTCAAAAATCATTCTTTTTGGAGTAGAAATAACTCCAAGTCTTTGGCAAAGATATTCAAAGGCTTTCTGGGGAAGTGGTTTTATAAATATGTATGCCACTCGTTCTTGTGTGCCCACATACTCAACTCTAATGTTATTTTCTGCAACTTGTTCCCGTAGAAAGTGATACTTGATTGAAATGTGCTTTGTCTTGGAGTGCATCACCGGGTTTTTTGAGATACTAATGGCACTTGTATTATCATAGTATATTGGAATGGGCTCATCATACTCAACCTGTATATCTGTCAAATTTTGTTTCATCCAAAGAACCTGTGTACAACATGTTGTTGCTGCAATATACTTGGCCTCGACTGTAGATAGAGATACTGATGATTGTTTCTTGCTTAGTCATGATACCAAACACTCACCTAAGTAGAACGTTGCTCCACTAGTGCTTCATCGGTCATCAATACAACCTACCCAATCTGCATCTGTGTAGGCAATAAGTGATCGATCTTTTCCTTTTGGATACCATAATCCAAACTCTTATGTTCCTTTGAGATATCTAAAGATCCTCTTTACTGCTAATACATGTGATTCCTTTGGTGCTGCTTGAAATTATACCACCTGTCCAACTGCCTGCATTACATCTGGTCTGGATGTTGTCACATATAGTAGGCTGCCAATCATTGACCTGTATTGCCTCTGATCTGTAGACTTTGAATCATCATCTTTGCTCAACTTACAATTGGTTTGCATGGAAGTGATAATTGGTTTGCAATCTTCCATTCCGAACCTCTTTAGCATTTCTCTGATATACTTGGTTTGAGAAATAAAAATTCCTTGGTTTCTTTGACGTATCTAAAGTCCCAAAAAGAAGGATAGTTCTCCAAGTAACGACATTTCAAATTCATTCTGCATGTCTTTTGCAAATTTCTGGCTTAACCTGTCATCATCACTACCAAAAATAATATCATCAACATAAACTTCAATAAATAAAATATTACCTTGACTTACCTTGATGTAGAAGTTATTGTCTGCACTTCATTTTCTAAACCCTGCCTGCTGCAGATACTTATCCAGCCTAGAGTACCATACTCTAGGCACTTGTTTTAGACCATACAAGGCCTTCTTTAATTTACACACATAGTCTGTGTTCTCTGACAACTGAAATCCTTCCAGTTGTTCAATGTAGACTTCTTCTTCAAGTTCCCCATTCAGAAAAGATGATTTTACGTCCATCTTATATACTTTAACATTTTTGGAGCATGCATAAGCTAAAAGCAAACGGATTGCTTCCATTCTGGCAATTGGGGTAAATGTCTCTTCAAAGTCGATTCCTTCAATTTGTGCATATCATTTACATACTAATCTAGCTTTGTTCCTTGTAACCTAACCATCTTCATTCAATTTATTCCTGAAAACCCATTTTGTGCCGATCACATTCTTATTCTTTGGTCTTGAAACCAATTCCCAAGTGTCATTTTTCTCTATTTGATCCAATTCTTTATCCATGTCCTTATTCCAAAATTCATCCTTGTTGGCTTCTTCAAAATAGTTTGGTTCAATTGTAAATAAGAGTGTTATGTGTGTTTGTTCTGGTGAACGGATTTTTCTTCTTGTTTCAACTCCTGCATCTTTGTTTCCAATAATCTGATCTGAAGGATGATTCTTCTGTACTTGTTTTCTAAGTGTCTTTGGAGATACTTGTTGAACTTTCTCTTCTGCTTCTGTCGGATTCTCTTCATCTTCATCTTCCTCTTCTACTTCTTTTTCATCTTCTTCTTCGAAAAGTTGTTCCATTGATTTGTTTTCTTCTTCCTTTGATTCTGGTATGCATGTTTCATCAATTGTTATGTTGATGCTTTCCACAACTTTGTTTAATCTTAGATTGTAACACTTGTATGATTTCCTTGTACTTTAGTAACCAACAAGTATTCCTTTGTCCACACGAGAGTCAAACTTTACCATTCTGCCATCTTCTCTTTTGATGTAGCATTTTCTTCCAAAAATTTTGAAGTGCTTCACATTTGTTGGTCTTCCTTTACATAGCTCGTAGGGAGTTTTATCAGTGTTGTTTATGAGCATTACTCAGTTTTGAATGTGAATTGTTGTATGCACTGCCTGTGTCCAAAAAATATCTTTCAACTTTGAATCCATTATCAATGTTCGAGCCATTTCTTGTACTGTCATGTTCTTTCTTTCAACAACTCCATCTTGTTGAGGTGTCCTAGCAATGGAGAATTGTCTTTTTATTCCATGATTGCTGCAGTAGTCCATAAATTCCTTTGAGGTGAATTCTCCTCCATTATCTAATCTTAAGCATTTGATTCTCGAATCCATCTCATTTTGAACCATTTCCTTGTAGATCTTGAAGTTTTCAAAAGCTTCTGACTTGTTCTTGAGAAAGCAAACTGCAGTCATTCTTGTATAATCATCAACTAATAACATAAAGTATCTCTCACCTTTTAAGTATTTTGTTGTAGTTGGTCCAACTAGATCAGTATGCACAATTTATAGTGGTTTTGTTGTTGAATATTCCTTTGATTTGAACCTGGTCTTTGTTTGCTTTCCTTGTTGGCAATGCTTGCATAAAGTGTTAGTTGGTTTTATGATCTGGGGCATTTCTCTGACTGCTTCTCTTTTGCTGACTTTGACAAGGTTATCAAAATGCATGTGACCCATTCTTTTGTGCCATAGCCAACTTTCATCTTCCTTTCCTAGACAACACTTTTCATTTCCAATTTCGCTTAACACATATATGTTGCTTGAAGTTCTTGCAGTTGTAGCGACCAATTTCCCTGAACCTTCTTTTCGTATCTCACACTTTTGTGAATCGAAAGTAACTTTATGACCTTGGTCACACATTTGAATCACACTTAAAAGATTATGTTTCACATATTCTACTAGTAGAACATTTTCTGCCTTTTCATTCTTGTTCCCAATTCGGACTGTGTCTTTTCCAATGATTTTGGCCGAATCATCATTTATGAAGGAGACTGATCCATCTCTTTCCTTTTGTAATGTAAGAAACTTGTCTCTATCACTTGTCATGTGTTTTGAACATCCACTGTCAACATACCAACCACATTTCTTCTGTTTAGCTTGTAGAGCAACTGTGCATTCTTCATTGTTATACTGATCTTGCTTTCTTATCCATGTCATTTTCTGACGTTCTTGTTTGTGACTACGTTGAGGTTCTTTAGGAGGGACTGTCATTCTGCAATTTTTGGCCATGTGTCCAAAATTGTTACATTTGTAACATTCCACTTTAGTGCTCAAATATTCAAACCTGTTGAAACTTCTTCTCTGTGTTTCACTAGGTCTTCTTGAATAACCCCCTTGTGTATGGCTCTCAAAGTAGTTATTGTTCGTGTTGTTATCTCTACAATTTATAGCTTTATGTCCAAAATTATTACATGCATAACATAAACCAAAAAATATAGTTTGATACCTGGTAGTTGAATATCTTTTGAAAGGAGGTGCTCTTATGAATCCTTCTTCTTCTTGAGGCCTGTCTATCTGTTGTTGATTCTAAAATATGAATCTTCTCGGTGGAGTGTCCCTGTAATCTTCTTTGTATAATTTTTTATCCCTTTTGATTGTTTATGTATAGCCTTTTGGATGTGTTTCTTGCTCTGTTGTTTTAGAGCTTGATCCATTTTTTGTCTGATTGTATCCAAGTCCAGACTTGTTAAGATGAGTTTTTTTACTGCTGATAATGTCAGCCAGAAATTTTGAGCTATTCTGCATATTTTTCTTTTGAATATCCTTTATTTGTGTGACAATCTCTACTTCCAGGTTTCCAATGATCTTGTCATTTCCTTCTAGTTGTTCTTTGAGTGCTTCTTCAATTCTTTTATCTTCTTCTATTTGAACCTTCAATTTTGTGATTATTTGTTCTAGTTCTTGAGTGTCTTTTTTCTTATCTAGTTCTGCTTGTAGTTTCTTCTTTTTCTTCTTTTCTCTTCTGATAACTTCTATGGCACTCATTAATTCTTCTCGGAAGTCAACTTTTGCCTCTTCAATTTCTTCTTCATATGATTCTTCATATTCTTACCTCACAATGACCAATACCATCACAATTAAAACAAATTAAAGGAAGTTTACCTCTATACCTACCATTGGTTCCCTTGTTCAGTGTTTTGACGAAGTTGGCCACTTCTTCATCATCTTTTGAGACGTTGTTGTTGTTATTATATTCTTCTTGTTCCTTTTTCTTTTGCTTTGATCTTTTGGATGCTTTGAAGGTTGCTTCTTTTACATCTGGATTTTCCTGTTCAGTTATCATCTCATATGTTGTGAAGATTCCATGTAGTTTGTCCATGCTTATTGAGTTTAGATCCGATTTTTCTTCTAGTGCTGATATCTTAGGGTTGAATCTCATAGGAAGAGATCTTAGTACCTTTTGAACAATTATAGATTCTTTGATTTCTTCTCCCAATCCTATGATTGCATTCATTGT
>ML791632.1:344254-366520 GCA_009831015.1 Picea engelmannii | reverse complement strand
TCCATTGTATTCAAATATTTTGAATTAGTCAAGTTGAGTACTTTTATTAGCTTCTCTTTTCATGGTTTATAAAAATTATGTTATGTTCGATCTTGTGTCATGGTGGCATGTCTGTGTACATGTAGTGAATCATAATTTCCTATCTATTTTAAAAATTTCTCATAAGACTTTTTGTGTCATGGTGGCATGTCATGTAGTGAATCATAATTTTCCTATCTATTTTAAAAATTTCTCATAAGACTTTTCAGTTGAGCAGTAAGGTCCTGCCCTTCTGTTGTAAAAGTGTTAAGGTCTTGAAAGGTCAATCCTTCATTTCTTTGAAGGGCATTTCTTTGAAGGGCATGTTTGATAGAATGGTATTTTATAGCAGTTTTGTTATGTTCAATCTTGTGTCATGGTGGCATGTCTGTGTACATGTAGTGAATTGTATTTTCCCCGTATACTTTTAAAATTTATCTAAGACTTTTTTAAAATTTATCTAAGACTTTTTAGTTGGGCAGTAAGGTCCTGCCCTTCTAAGGTAAAAGTCTTTAGGTCTTGAAAGGCCAGTCCTTCGATTCTTAGTAGGGTTAGGTTGGGTTTGGTTTACGATATTTAATAGAATGGTATTTCTCATCAAAGGGATGTATTATGACCTGTAGTTTTAAGAGCTTAAAGTTGGGCAGTAAGGTCCTGCCCTTCTAAGGTAAAAGTCTTTAGGTCTTGAAAGGTCAATCCTTCGTTTCTTAGTAGGGTTAGGTTGGGTTATACGGTAAGGTCCTGCCCTTCTAAGGTAAAAGTCTTTAGGTCTTGAAAGGTCAATCCTTCGTTTGTTTCTTAATAGGGTTAGGTTGGGTTTTACGATATTTTATAGAATGGTATTTTTCATCAAAGGGATGTATTATGACTTGTAGTTTTAAGAACTTACTGTATTTTACTTTCATGAAGAGACCTGAGATCTTTCTTCAATATTATTGTTAGGTTATTCTCTCAAAAGAAGCTAAGCGTTCTACAATCTGGGTAGGGGTGGGGAAAAATGTATATCACCTCTTATTTCTCTTACTGTTTACTGTGTTAAAAACTAATTTAAAAAACTAGCATAGATTCACCTGAACCCAGATATATTAAGCACTGAGATTAGTAGAATGATTATACAAAACTTTTATTAATCAACCTAAATACGGAGTCCAGAATCCACACATTTCGAAAAGTGAATGAAAGGGTTCAAAAAAGTGTTAAATAAAATTGGCAAAAATAAATATGAAATATTTATGTAACATATAATTTGTGCGGTGCAGAATGAATGCTGCTAAATAGAGTAATCGCTCAGCAGCTTCAGGTTGCCAACCCCAACAATGTGAGGGTAGAGTCAAAACTGCCATTACAAGCTGTACTTTCTTCTGCTGCCCATAAGCTTCGCTTGTCACGGTGGAATTCTCTCAGTTTAAAGGTCGATGAAAACAATTCGGTTAAAAGAAAGAAAATGTCGCGTGATGGTATAAATAGTCGATAGCATCCACCGACATTTAAAAATCATCGTGATGGACAAGCCAAGGAGAGGATGATCTGATCTTCTGAATCTTTCCACGCTTTCGAAGGCAATGTCGTCGTGTTCATCGTGGTGTAAGGAGCCACGCTATTGATTCTGCACCAAAACACTCCATCGCTTTAATACACGTTTGCCTACTCAATCATCTAAATTTACACTAAAAATAATGATTGGTAAATGATTTATTCGTTGGATTTCCTATTCAATCTTCTGAATATATAGAATCTATGTTAATGATCTAAAGTTTGCTTACCTCTCCTTTCGCTTTTGGAGGAAGCGTTGCACAGATAATTTCTTGACAATTTCCAGGCATGCTTGCGAAACAAGAAACAAGGTTAAAAACAATTTCCTATCCTAAAACCCTTTTTCTATCTTTTCCAGTAGTATCAGCCACATTTTTCAATATAAAACATCTACGATCCGCGTCTGACCTACGGGATGTCTTTCAAGTTGATCTTCATTGCCAGCGTTCGATGTAGGCTTGGAAGGCAGCGGTTTCAATATCTGTTTGATTTTACAACTGTTAATCTTAGGTGTTCTAGTCTTATTCGAGCTATTATCGCCGGCAAACCTCATAATCGCTTCAACCTGCGACGAAAATGACCAAATAAATCTCTGAGAAATTAAATAATCCCAAAAGGACTAAAGATGCAAACGTTTTGTCAAAACAAATACATAAAATTTGATGTTAATGCATTAATTGTGTCGCTCGGATCGAAATAATACCTTCTCAGCCGGCACATTGTAGACATTCACCATTCTGTTATAAAAAATAGCGAGTTGATCTGTGAACTGCTTCTCCGGAGCTTTTGCTGGAACCGATCTGTCGCAAATACTGCAAAAAACACAAAGTTAAGCTTATCCAACATTTAAGCTCGCTCAGTTATCAAGAATTCGCAAAATTGATAAAATTATAAATGCCTGTAGATGAAAATACCTCGAAACCGAATCAGTTTGGTTGATTGCGAAACGCACGGTGATATTTTTTTCTGCAACTCTAGGGTTTGAGCCGAAACCCCTGCTTACAGGAAATAATTCCATCATTTCCGCGTGACTTGATACCACAGAACATTCCTTAAAACCTTTGGCCTGATGATTGACATGAGCGAAATCGGTTTTCTTGTCTTCTGAAAGCCCGATCGACGAAAGCACCTTTTGCATCATCTGTGGTTTTATCCACCATAGATCTTGCACTGTTGCACTCATCAAAAATAGATACAAAATTAGCCAAAACATTCTATCAAAACAAGAACCGAAAACAAATTTATGGAAAGACGACATATTGTACGGGCCGATCTGAAAATAAACGCGTAGAAACTCGAAAGCTACTTAGAAGTTATAAATAAAGAAAAAGAAAAATTAAATACCTTTATATCACTTTTAAAAACATAACACACTTTGCGAGGAAGTTGTTCACAGCGAATTATTTTGGAGAGAGTATTCCAAGGTATCGTATTAACTGTCTATAGGCTCTATACCCCTTATTATATTTGTAAATTTTATATACTCAAAAATCTAGGGGACCTAATAGTACTGGCGATTCAAGAAGAAAGAGTGCCAAGATTAGCTACAGAAGATTTGGGCAAAGTCAGACTAGAAGAAGAACCAGTTTATTGCCCGCGAAAGAGAGCTATCCATGGTAAGTTTTCCCTGTATGGAACTCTTAGTATACCTTATTAGCACATAGCACAAGAAAAACTTTCCATATTTCACAATGATACAACAAATGCTACCTTCTCTCATGCACACACAATATGAAAGAAGCTTAAAACAAAATTTATGTCCAAATATTCATAAGTTTCAGAATTTCTTACCTGTCCATCTTATATTTGTAGAGTGATATGGAAGATGATCTGCATCAATGGACGTGGTCCTCTCTAAGACTTGTTTCACCTCCACTCAGAATATGAACGTTCGGGCTATGATGGCTCCACCTACATCAAGAACGTTCGGGCTATGATGGCTCCGGGCTATGATGGCTCCACCTACATCAAGGGAATGGTAGCGACTGAATCAATAAAGTTTATGTCAAGTATAGTTTAACTAGCATAGCCATATAATTGTGGCTGATCAACGTTGAAAGGTTGATAAGATGAAAAGAATTCTTAAAAGAATTATTAAATTTTATTATTGATTAACAAATAAATGGTTGAGCTTCATTTAACTGGTGTTAATATTTTAATTTCTGTTAATCACTTAAGTGGCAATCAGTTAGCTATCAAAATAATTTTTAAATATGATAAGGTAAATGTAAAAAAGTAAACACATAAACGGATGTCTTTATAATAGCTAGGAAGTTAATGATTGAAATCACAGCGATTTATTTTGTATGACTACTAAGAATATTCTAGCCATATTTAATCATGTCCATAGAAAACTTATTAAGCACTAAACCCCTATTAAATCTGCCCATTGTCAATAGGTGTACGCCTTTCCGCGTAATAAATAAGCTCCAGTGTGCATGCAGATGGCTACAATACATAAATCCATTGATGAGATTGCCAAATGCAGCGTGGTGAATCAAAAAGCTAAAAAATCTACAGAATTTATTAAATAAAAAAATTAATTTATTTTCATAATAAATACAATTAAAAAAAAATGCAATTAAAAATAGAATTTAAGTAAACTATGGATATCACCGTAAATTTATGGCAAATAATGTAAGGGTCTGTGTAGTTTGACAAATCCTAGCTCCAAAAAACACCTATTAATGCGGTGAAATGGACCAGATAATACCCTGTCAACAGCAAGCGGTTGTTATGCTCCCTAGGCAAGGCACAGACTAATTAATACCCGGTCAACAGCAAGCCGTTGTTATGCTCCCTAGCCAAGGCACGGATTAATAAAGTTATAAATAAATTTTGTTATTTTATCAATTAAAAAAATAAAGTTATAAATAAATGGTTAAATTATTGAAAAAAAAACAAAATTATATTATTTATATATATATATATATATATATATATATATAATTTTTAAAATTATTTTAAAAAAAATGAAATAAACTTTTGCTTTAATTTAAAAAATGAAATTAAATATATAATAGATTTTTTTTAATTAAAATTAAATAGATAAAATAGTGGAAAAGTTTTATAATAAATTATTAAAAAAACTAAATAAATTAAATACATATTTAATAAAAAATATAGATGAGATAGTTTAAAATTCAAATTCTTTATATTATATGTAAAGATTCAATTCCAAATAATAAGCTAAATATAAATTGGTTAATAAAATAATTTTAGAAGGAAAAAATAAATAATACAAATTCACAATTTTACTTTATTAAAATATTTGTTTTCATAACTACAAATAAAATAATTTAACAAAATCAAATTAAATATAAAATTTTATCATGACAATATTACTAGCAAAAATGTTTCTGAGGTGTCGGTTCAAAACTTAAGGTGACAAAAAATCCAGCCATGTTAAGGGTTGGTGTGGCTCAGGCCGGGTGCGATCCTCGGGTGATTTTGACGGTTTAGATGCCCCTGAGTCGCGGTTTCTCAACTACAGGTTAGTCCCACAATTCACAGACAAACTAACAAACAAACAAAAAACATCACTAGCAGAAACGTCCCCGAGGTGTAGGACAGTCGATGATGGAGTGTGTTGTTAAGGAACTCTGTGATGTTAAAGTCACCGGTTTGAAACCTGCGGGGACAAAAAATCCATCCATGTTAAGGGTTGATGTGGCTCAAGCCAGGTGCGATCCCCGGGTGATTTTGATGGCTTAAACTCCATCCATGTTAAAGATTGGTGTAGCTCAAGCCAGGTGCAATCCCTAAACGATTTTGATAGCTTAAATGCCTCTGAATCGTAATTTCTCAACTACAAATAAACTAACAAAAAAAAGAAGCATTACTAATAAAAACCTATATACCATAAAAATAAACCCAATCACAACACGTATTACCTTTAAGGAAATCCAACTATTGTCTATCTTTACTTTTTTGTGTCCACTATCATCTGGTCGTGATGGCATTAAATCTATTAAATCTCTAGGATGGTTTGCTCGTAGATTTAAAAAATTGAAAAAATTTTCTTAAATTAAATTAAAGACTTTTTTTATGAAAAGTTTTTAACCCTGGCACAATTTTTACTATGGAATTTTATCCTTATTAATATATGTATTTTAAAATGGTTTAACATCAAAATTAAGAAAAAAAATAAAAGATGAAAAAAATATTATTTAAAGTTCAAAAAAAATTATGAAATAAAAATTCATTTTAATAAATATATTTTAGTAATGACTTCTATATATTCATCATAATAGTATTTAATTTTATACTAGTATAGATTCATCTTAACTCTAGATCTATCAAGTTAGATCTCTAGATGCAAGCAAACCTTTAACCTTTTTTCAAAGGTGCATCTGACGTTAAGATGGATCTATGTTGATTTAATACACTAATATTAAAATATTAAAAACTATTAATATATATTTTTATTATATTAATATATTTTATAATATTATTTTTTTTGCAAATAAAAGAAGAACTTTATATTAAATCACAAGTTTACAGGTTTGCGACGCTTGACAGCCACCTGTTCCGCCATGGGAGGGAAACCAGAACAGGTGGCTCCAAACGGTGATGTGTCTATCATGTCTAAAAAATATTTTACAAAAATTGTGCAAAGGACTGATAGTTTCTACAAGAACCCTGTTCCATCTATCTAGCCTAGGGCTGGCCTCATTCAGAGCCGCCATAACTGAGAGAATTACACAATCAAAAAAGAGAGTGAAAACTATCTTATCACTATCTACTCTATATCTGTAATTAACAAAAAACTGGGACCTAGGGTGAGCCGCATCATGCCATTGGAGAACCTGGATATCCATGAGAGGTGTATGTCGGGATGAATCTCTGCTTGCAAGTTGGGCAGTGGGCTTGCGTTGGAGTGTCTGTGAATGCCTCAAACAGCAAGTCTAGTCGTTGATTGATGATCCCTTAGCCATGCACCTGTTCATCCTGCCGCTGGTGGATGTCGAAGAGGAGCTCAAGATGCTCCTTTGCCAGATGATAGGCAGAGTGCGAGCTCTCTTCTCCCTTGTCCATGCCTGTGTTTTCCGTTGCAGTTGAATCTTTCCCTACACCTGTCAATTTCCAGATTAGGGGGATTTCCTTCTCTAGGATACAGCTTATGTCCCCATAGTAAGGCTCACCCAACCTGAGAACTGGGGGGGCGAGAAGGTTGGTGGCAGTGGGAAGGCGCACCTCTGAGGGTGGTGCTATCACGTTCACCGAGCTCAGGCCTAGATGCAAAACTGGAGGTGGCACCTCCTCTTTGACGGTGATGAGGCTGGGGTGCAGAGGCGGGGGAGGCGCCTCTTCCTTCACAGTGCTATCTTGAAAATGCAGAGGCGACGGTGGAGAATGCGTCGAGGAAGACGGGGTCTCCATATTTGGAGTGTGCAAGATTGTCTGAGTCTGAAACGAGGAGGACGAGGTCTACATTTTTGGAGTGCGCAGGGTCGTCTGAGTACTCCTGGTGTGGCTATGGGAGCAGCTGAAATGAGTAATTAGAGCTCGTTGAGAAGCGGTTAGTCTGGTGGCTCGAGTGAGGGCATTCATTTTTTTGGTGCCCCGCCTGGGCTTCCCCCGCTCTCGGGGCATGGTGGGAGGAACAGGGGGGTGGAGGGGGTGAGAGGGGCGGTGGGGGAACGGTAGTGGCAAAAGGAGGATGCACAGGGTGCAAGCTATGAAGCCAGGAGGTTTGTGAGGGCCGAGGAGCTCTGTGCAGTGAGAATAGCAGGTGAAAAACAAGAAGAAATGTGCGGCAGGGCTGCCTTTAACGTTATGAGGAGTTGGAGATGCCTCTCACATCGCCATTGAAGGTTGACAAGACTGCTGCAAGTGACTGGTACTGGTAGCCTGGTTGGATCACTCATCCGCGAGCTCTGCCAGGCGCACTGAATTAACTCTCCTCATTGTGTATGCCATTGGAAGTTAATACGTTGGGAGTGGCGGCCTGGGATAATAACTCCCCCGCCATATGTCCCCCTCCTCTTTCCAAGTGGCACCCCATCCGGGTGATATTTTATAATATATTACTACCTCTATAACCACTACATTGTTTTGGTGATCTATTAATTAAAGCTAGAACAAATGGAAACATAACAAATTCAAACCAATATATATTTTTTAATATATTAAAATATTGTATAATGATGATGATATGTGCTCAAAAAGCATTTAGAGAAGTTTTCCAAGATCACCATAGTTTTGTTGAGTTAGGAGGTTAGGAAGGTTGGTAGTGTGACAAATATTTTGAAAATGAGATCTAATTTATGGAGCACCTGAGAATTTGCTCTTATCTTAGCAACCCTTATTTTTTTCTTTACACTTGTCAACACAGATAGATTTTTTGTTATTCTAGATTATGGTTGGTTACATCCTTATAATACCTTAATTTTCGTTTTTCAACTCTTTATCACACCGCATTTTCTTTATTTTTAATAATATATTTATTTTGCAAAATATATATATATATATATATATTAATTTTTTATTTTGTATTATCATTTTAATGAGTTATGTTACATGGATATCTCCCCCATACCGGGCTTTAGAGCTTATGTTACATGGACATCTCCCCCATACCTATTGGTGCAATCAAACTTTTTTATTTAAATACAAATAACATAATTGGACTTTTTTATTTAAACCCAAATAACATACTTTTTTTTTCAGCAAAAAAAATTACTCAATTATATTATAAAAATATAATGTGATCTCACAGCGGTTACATCAAATGGAGAAAGAAAAACAATTGGCGGAGAGATTATGTTACCTACAATTGGTCTACCAACCAAAGATGTAGGAGAAAGAACAGCGCAAAGAGAAGATATTTCAGATTACAAGAGAATATCAGAAGAGCTGCAACAAAGAGACCAGAAAAATGAGATGTATACTGAAAATGCCGGCAGAGATTGGTGCCTCCAGTCCTAAAAGATTTTGATAACATGTGTGGGGCCCTCATGGCCATCCAGCCATTGGTTATAAGTGATTAGACCTGCTTTTTTTTCTAGTGTTGTCTTTGATAGCAGGTATGCTTCCCTATTGAACTCTCAGGAGGCATGAGTGAAGATGAGTTTCTTGAAAAGGCGTTGGAGTGATCTGATTCGGTCCATCCAGGCCATGAGAGCGATCGAATGGAGCAAGCCGGTTTGGTTCAACCAATGAATGATAACTTTGGAATCATCAATCATTTGAAGGTGTTCAATGTTTAGTCTTGATGCCAGGTGAAGAGTAGTCCAGGCACCCAGTAGCTCGGCCCTTGTGTTAGTGCCCGAGCCACAGCTGAAAGTCCATCTGTAAAGGGAGTAATTATTTAATCTTATCATACCACCTGCCCCACACAAAGTTCCACTGCGGTATGTTGCATCATCAAACCAGCCTGTTGGTATATCCTCTGCGATGAGAGGGCTAATTGAAGTCTTTTTTGCCCCAATGGTTGGATGGATGTCTTTCCAATTCTGGTACATGCCAAGAGTTTTATATGCGACATTGTTGACAGTGAAGGATTTATTGTCGAAGATCGAATTTTTTATGGCCGGCCATATAAACTAATTAACCAATAGTAGAAGAAGTTTGTAGTTGTGCTCGTTGGATGTCCAATGGGTAAGACAGGCAGATAAAGAAGTCCCATTCCAGGCTGTGGTAATGTGATGGTCAAGTGAAATATTATCCCAGACTTGGTGAGTGAAGTGGCACTGTGTGAAGAAATGTTGAATTGTTTTTGCATCCTTATAACAAAGCTGGCATATGTTGGGGCCAGTCCAACCTTTCCTTTGGAGGTTATCCCAGGTAGGGATTTTATTTTCATCGGCTAACCAGTTAAATAGTTTGATCTTGAGTGGAAGTTTCCAGGTCTAGAAATGCATGCGCCAACCACTGATATTGCTATGCCCGAGTGAATTGATGATGACTATGTAAATGTCATAAATTGTGATGAGTCCCAATCTGTCTACGCCAACCCACAGGAAAAGATCATCCGAATATTGAAGTTGGATACCCGCTCAAGTGAGTTCTAGACAGTAACGGTCCCACTTCCCAACCAGCTCAAGCGATAGTGCCAAGTCATGGCCTGATTTCCAGTTGCATGTCGGGTTACTATGTTGATCGTAGTGCGTTGCTTGGTATAGGTAATGAATGCTTTTAATATTCAGTTGAACAATTAATTGTGGGGCCAGGATGGATATGTGGCCAAGTCCAGTGATGTGGTCTTTACCAATAACTATTGAATGGTCAGAGCCTGGCTTCCAGCATAACAAATTTTGATTCCAGTGTGCAGATTTCACTAAATTCCTCCAAGTCTGAGATGTTGCCCTTGTGTGAGTAGATACATTGCGGAGCCAAGATGTAGCAGAGGTATAAGGAAAATATTTATCTTTAATGACCGAGCTCCAAATGTCGTTTATGGTCAATGCACGCTAGAGTGAGTTGGCAGCCAAGGCTTTGTTGAAATAAAAAAAATATTTCTAAATCCCCATCCACCCTTGGTTTTTGGAGTTGCCAGTGTTTCCCAACTGCAGAGGTGCAACTTGCATTGATCCTTGCTACCCGACCAGAGAAAGTTAAAGATGATTTTTCTGAGCTTATCCAGGACCGGTATTGGTATAGCGGCAAGTGCCATCCAGTATATTGGTTGTCCTTCAAGGGAAGCCTTGATGAGAGTGTATCGGCATCCAATGGAGATCCATTTGTTTCACCAATGCCCTATTTTTGTTTCCACCTTTGAAACAAGCCAGTCCCAGTCTGAGGTCTTGTAGTGATCACCTTTGATGTAATAGCCAAGGTAATGAAGGCCTTGCGAGAGGTGAATGAAAGTATGTGGAAAGATTCCCTTCAGTTGTTCCAAATCATGTTCTTGTATATTGGCAAAATGGAGAGTTGATTTTGACCAGTTGATTAATAAGTCAGTAGCACAGCAAAAGGTCTTTAGGAGACCATCAATCTCCCTCCATTCATGTGGGCTGACATTTGACATTATGAGGACGTTGTCTGCGAAGAGAAGGTGTAGGATTTTGACCAGCTTGGAGACCTTGATCCCTGTAATTCTCCCTCTTCTTGGATTTTTTTGACGAGTAGGCTTAAGCCTTCCATGACACAGATGAAGAGAAGCGGAGAGAGAGGGCATCCCTGCCTCAGACCTCTGTCACTATGGAAAAAGGCAGAGGGTTCGCCATTAACCAGTATAGCAAAAGTAGCACTTGTGACACAACTCATAATCCAAGTAATGGTGGTATGGTTGAAGCCCATCTGGGCTAAAATAAGTCTGAGAAAGTCCCAGTCTATACAGTCGAAGGCTTTTTTTAGATCTAGCTTGAGGATGATAGCATGAGAGTTTTTATGACTAATACTATGTAAGCATTCTTGTGCAGTGCCAATGGCATCAAGAATTCGGCGGCCCTTTAAAAAACCAAGTTGTTCGCCTGACAGTGAGCACGAGAGAATGGGTTTGATTCGGTTGGCGATGATCTTGGATATAAGCTTGTAGCAAAGATTACAAAGTGAAATCGGTCTATAATCTCCAAAAGTAGTCGGGTGATTTGCTTTCGGAATAAGTGTCAAAAAAGTAGAATTAAGTGCTCCAAAGATCTTACCATGTAGTCTGGAATCTTCCACTAGCTCTAGAAGCTCAGTCCCCACCAGAGCGAAGAAATGTAAGTAGAACGCGACAGTCCAGCCGTCTGGGCCCGGGATTTTATCTTTTGAGAAATATTTTAGAGCAACCAGTTCCTCATGTAATGTGCAAGGGTTGTCCAAGTGCAAAGAATTATCTGTTGTGACAGAGCGAGGATAGAGTTGAGCCACCGATACATGTGCTTGTAAATGGGCTTGAGGTCTAGCTTCATAAAATGATTTTAAAAAGATGGAAGCTGTTGTCTTGATGGCAAGTTGTCCACTATGTCTAGTGCTTGTATCATCAATAATATCCCAGATGTGTTTTTTGTTTCTAGACGCGCTGGAAAAACGATGAAAGAATTTATTATTAAGATCTTCACATTTGATCCAGTTTGCTCTACTTATTTTCTGCCAGAGAGCTTCATCGGCCAGCAGAATCCTGTTTCTCTTGAATTCAAGTTGTTTTTATTGATGATACATGTCCCCTACGACCCCATCCTGGGAATTGGTCTGTTGTAAATCTTTAAGTTTTAGCTCCAACTCAATTAAATTCTGTTGCAAGAGTCTTCTATGCTTTGCAGCCCATCTTTTAATACGGGATTTAAGGTGTTTCAATTTCCAAGTGAATCGATGTTGTATACCTGATTCTCGCTGGAATAATGGGTCTTTCCAGACAGAGTTGACAATAACAGAAAATTCTTTTTCAAGGAGCCAGCAGGAATTCAGTATAAAAGGATACGAAATTCACACCACTGGTGAGCCAAACTGAAGTAGGATTGGGGCATGATCTGACAGATAAGGAGTGTCCACCCAAGATATAATCATGTCGTCAACTGTAGTAAGGCTTTCAGAGATGATGAAGCGATCAATCAGTTTAGCAATGGACTCTGAACCCACTCTGTCATTGCGTCAGGTTGGTGTCAAAACATTCGGGAGAAAGTCAACCAATTGATCCCTTTGTAAGAGTGAGTTGAAAAAATCGGCCAAGGGATCTTGGATGGCAGATGCTCCCCAAATTTCACCGGAGCTTGTGGTGAAGTTAAAATCCCAGCAATGATTAAGTTCGAATGGTCAAGCAGTCCTCGAGACTCCACATTATCCCAAAAAAAAAATTATGTTTTGGCAGGGTCCATAGGAGTTGAGTAAGTTGATCTGAAGATTATTCCAGAGGCAGGATCCAATCAGCAGAATACCACCACATCTCAGAGAGGGGTTTAAAACAAAAATTGAAGGCTCCCAAGAAGCAGCTAAACCCCCATAATTTCCAAACAAATTTACAGAGCAAGTATGCCAATCATGCCGGAATTTATTTAGGAAAGATTGGGCTTTTTGTCCATCAACCAAGGTTTCTTGAAGAAAAATAATGTCAGGTGAAGTCTAAATGAGCAGTCTTATGAAGGCGGGGGATTTAAGGGGTCCCCCCACCCCTCTGATATTGAGGGAGAGAAAAATCATTATTTGGTTCTCGCTAGGGATTTCATGCCTCTAAGCACCCCAGTGTCAGATTATTGTGGTTGTGCAGCAATAGTAGTGGATAAAGAAGGCCCCTCTTTACGACAAGCACTTCTAGTTTTTATAGGAGAGTGTTCATAGGCAATCCCTCTGGACCAGGTATGTGCTTTTCCCTGGACCAGTCCTGTAGTTGTCATGTATCTCGGATTCCCTTCCTCGAGATCTAGCAAGAAGACCAACTTCCCCGAGTAAATTGGTAAGGGAGAAGGAACATACTTAGCAAAGAAACATTAACATAGTATATGATTTTTTTTCAAATTCTTATCTATTTATATTACGGGAAATGAATCATTTTAAAACCGAATTAACCTGATCCATATCCCCACCCAAAATTGTATGTAACTTATGTCATGTACGTGTGATAAGATTTGTACTTAGCCAAGTTGTATGAGTTAGCCAAGTTTCATCCATGTAGATAAACATTATTGGTGTGATAAGATTCGTACACAATGAGTTACCCAAGTTTCATCTGTGTAGATAAACATTATCGGTGCTATCGATGCACGTTAACCGATTGCAATATCCTCCCCAAAAATGATTGATTCGTAAACAACGAGTTAGTCAAGTTTCATACGTGTAAAGAAACATTATCGATGCTATTTTTGATATCCCCCCCAAAAATGACTCCAATATAGAGGCCTCCTCTCACTCCAAACTTAGTTTTTAAAGCCACATTAAATGCCTAAGTTGGACTTCAAGTGGGATTTTGTATGACTCCATCATCTCTCAATCTTATAAATAGGATATAATAGTATTTATTGCAAGAATAGTGGTATTAAATGGAAAATTAGATCACTTTGTAGTTATTATAAGGACGATGGTATTAAATGAAAAATTAAAGTGATAATGAGGTGGCAATTTTTAAGAATTTTGATTTTTTGTTTTTAAATTAAATATTTAAAATCTTGATAACATCCTACTTAAAAATTAAAAATTTACAAATGTACAATATTCCAGAGAAAAAAATTATCATTTTAATACTCCAAACAAGGATAACGTCGTAAGAATATGTAAATACCACTTACTCAAGGATCCATGGTTTGTACATTAAATTGTTAACTGAATAAATATGCTATACTTTTAAATTAAGTAAATCAATTTTCTTCTTTTGTTCTTGATGTGGTGTGTATATATATAGAGATATATTTTATCTTTCACTCATAAAATATAACAGAAATTAACAGTTTACAGTTAGTAACAATAATGAATAATAATAGTGACATACCTCTTGCAGAAGAAGATCGTCCTGGATGTTGTTGTCTGCCTTCTTTTGTTGTTGAGTGTCTTGTGTTGTTGAAACTGAAACTGCCTGAAACCGTTTCCTCCTAGCCAGCTAGGAACATAGCCTCTCTAGCTCCCTAGTTCTAGGAAATTAGATTTCCTGACCTTCGAGCCCAAAATCCCAGCAACACCGGTGCCCTAGTAAAAATCCCCAAAGAAATTTTTCCTTCCAGTCTCCCCATTTCTCCTTCCTTCTTCTCCCAATGTTTCCCAAAAAAAAAGAACCCCCTTCTCCAAGTCCCCTCCCCTCTTCCTTATCCTCATCTCTTGAATCCCCCTCCCTCATTCAATTCTCAACTGCCTTATCCTCTCATTAATTCCTTCACCTACCTTTAAATAATAAAATAACAAAATGATTCAAATATATTTATTTCAATAATTAATTTAATTTAACTTAACAAATTATGATCAGTAAGAAATCAAATTGGGTTGTTACATACACTCACCCTTCAAGAAACTTTGTCCCGAAGTTATAGTAATTTACAATACATCCATATCATATAAACAACATCATCAATTTAAAACACCTATACATACTAGTGTACATGTGCAAAGCATGTATGCATAGCTATCACATACATGACTCGAACGTGTACTAATGACAATATTTATCACACCTAATGCAATTCATGTATGCTCCCAATCCAATCAACAATGTTATATATATTTCATAAAGAATGGTAAATCATTTGAAATATTTGCAGAATCCTTCAATTATACTAATTTAATTCAAGCAACATTTACATAGATAATTGTAGTTTTTTTTTTTTAAAGGAAAACAAACAATTCTATTATAAGATAAAAATAAATAAAAAAATACTCCACACACTCTCAACTACTTCTAGTCATCATGCCTCCCTAACTTATTTCCATCTTCCATCCATATCCTTCCTCTTCTGGACTATCATGGAGCGTCAACTATATTGACCTAACTCCATATAGAACCTGTAAGTGGAAGTGCCAACTACCTTGACCAAGCTTCCCCAGCAGGCAATTGGCAGTCATCATTACACGTCTAGGGGAGTGTGAGCTAACACCATCCTCCCATGACTCTAGGTTTCATAGGATACACGGTGGAAAATGCCTCCACCCCTACTAATAGAACTAGGGTCAACACCCTACCATGGACCATACAGTGGCACTGTGTTGCCGGGATTTTGTCATCGTATATTCAGTTTCAAGCAGTCTTTTACCTGAAAAACCTGCACTCGCCCACATATTATAGCAAGGCATTTTAACAAACATAATTTAACATGTTAAGATTCAAACCATATCATTTCTCAATCGATGCTCACGACTTCAACCATTTATTATTATCATCCCTTGGTTATTTCATAGCCCATTAATCTGCAGATAGTTTATAACACAAACTCATGCATATCCATACATTATTATCATGTAAATGCATTTAATCATATCATTAACTCGGTATCCACGTACCAACAACTTTAAATTTTAAAATTTTCAAGCTAGAATTAGGTTGCATAATATCCATCATAACTCAAATAATAATAAACATTCATAGTATTGGCATTCACATAGGTCCATATGTCTAGAATTTAAGTGTATCGTTAATAGTTTCACAGTTAATAAGCAATTAAGATATGGTTGGGCCATAAGTAATTCTAGATGTCTAAGTCAAAACTTGGCATTACATACACCCAACCTTCGGGAAACATAGTCTCGAGGTGGTCAAAAAAATGAGGGATGATCTCATCATAAGGTCTTTGCATCCTCCCAAGTAGCATATCATGAGCTATACTTGTCCCATTTGACCTTAACTTGATCTACCGGACGATTCCTGAGTTGTCGGACCCTACAGTCCAATATGTGTAAAGTTCGACCATGATGGTTCCCATGTCTGAGACCTGCAATTCCTTCCAATTTAGTTTGTGAGATTCATCAGCAACATAATGATGTAGAACAGATACATGAAAAACATTATAAGTTTTATGCAAGTGGGAAGGCAATACGAGGCGATAGGCAACAGGTCTAATTCTCTCTTGGATTTTGAACGGTCCTATAAATCGAGGTGACAACTTTGTCCCTTTCCCAAACTGAATGGTACTCTTATTAGGCCTAATACGAATGAAAACTTGATCTCCCACTTTCTAACTTTGTTCAGTCCTATGTGCATCGGCATAACTTTTCTATCTATCATGTGCTTCCCTTAGTCGTTGTCTAATTTGAATCACATGTTCCTCCATCTCTTGAATCAATTATGTCCCTACTATCACTCGGTATTCTAACCTTTCCCAACTTAACGGTGTCCTGCATGGCCTTCCATACAAAGCTTCATAGGGCAGCATTCCAATTGAGCTATGAAAACTGTTATTGTGGGCGAACTCTACCAAAGGTAGGTAATTCTCCCAATGTGTTTGATTATCTATAACATACATCCTAAGCATGTCTTCCATAACCTGATTTACTCTCTCAGTTTTCCCATCTGTTTCGGGATGATATGTTGTGCTCAAGTTCAACTGAGTTCCCAACGCTAACTGCAAACTTGTCTAAAACCTAGAGGTAGATCGAGAGTCCTTATATGAAATTATCTTCTTGGGTAACCCATGCAGATGGATGACTTCACTTATAAAAACATTTGCCACACCAGTGACATCGTAAGTGTCTCTAACTAGAATAAAATGAGCACTCTTGTTCAATTTATCAACTATAACAAGAATGGCATTATGCCTCAGTGATGTGAATGGAAATCCCACAATGAAATCCATAGAAATGACTTCCCACTTGGACATATGAACATCATGTGGTTGTAGGAGACCTGTCGGGTGGTGATGATCAGTCTTCACTTGCTAACACGCAAGGCACTTGGTGGTGAAATGGACTACATCACACTTCATGCCTAACCAGAAGAAAAACTTCTTCATGTATGCTTACATTTTTTTCACACTCGGAAGTGCACAGTAAAGTGCTCTATGGGATTTCTTGAGTATGATGCTTCGAATATCCCCACCCTCGGGGATGTACATCCTTCCCTGATATCTTATCAATCCATCTGCTTCAAGGCTATATCCTTCATACCTGGATTCTAACTACCTCTCACTCTGGAGGGCTGAAGTAACCTTTAAATACCAATTATCTCCAAGAAGTTTCTCCAACACTCACTCCCTCAGATTAACCTTTAAGGGCACCAAGGAGAAAACACGTGGTCTCCTGCTCAGGGAATCCGCGACCACATTCTTCTTTCCCTTGATGTACGAAATTTCAAAATCGTACTCACTCATAAAATCACTCCATCACCTCTGCTTGGCATTGATATCTCTTTGAGTGAATAGATGCTTTAAGCTTTCATGGTCTGTTTTTAGCTCAAAGCTTCACCCCACTAGATAATGCCTCCAAAGATTCAGAGCTAGCATTACAACTGCCAACTCTAAGTCATGAGTAGCGCAAAGCTCTTCATGTTGCTTCAACTTTTTTGATGCATACGCTATCATTCCCCCTTCCTGCATTAGCACGGCCCCCAATCCTTGCTTCGAGGTATCCATGCAGACTGTGAAGTATTTTTCCATATCCGGCACTCGTAGAATTGGCGCATTGGTTAGTAACCTCTTAAGCTCGTTGAATGCAATATCGCATTCCTCTGTCCATTCATACCTAACCCCCTTGTGTTGCAAGGTGGTGATGGGTTTCGCTATCTTATAGAACCCTTCCACAAACCTCCAATAATAACCAACTAGCCCCATGAAGCTTCTCACCTCATGACAATTTTTCGGCACTGGCCATTCCATAATGGCCTTCACCTTTTCTGGGTCCACAAAAATTTCTTCACCAGAAATGATATGACCTAAATAGTGAATCTCTTTCTGGAAGAAATAACACTTTGACAACTTTCCATACAATTTGTTCTCTCTAAGGCATGACAACACCACTCGCAAGTGTTCCTCGTGTTCTCTTTCGTTCTTGGAATAGATGAGGATATCATCCAGAAAGACTTGTACAAAGAGGTCTAAGTACTTTCAGAATGCACCATTCATGAGGCTCATGAATATTTTTGGTGCATTGGTCAAACCAAAAGGCACTACAATGAACTCGTAATGCCTGAACCGAGTTCGAAAGACAGTTTTAGGTATATCATCTTCCTTAATCCTTAACTAGTGATACCTTGATCGCGGATCATTTTTTGAGAAAATTGTTGCTCCTTTCATCTGATCAAATATATCGTCTATCTGTGTCATTGGGTATCTATTTTTCATGGTAGCACGGTTCAAGTCCCTGTAATCTATACGCAGTCTAAAGGAACCATCCTTCTTCTTGACAAAAATTATTGGTGCACCCCAAGGTGAGACACTAGGCATTATTATCCCTAAGTCAAGTAGTTCCTTCAACTGCATCTGCAACTCACAAAGTTTTGGTGTTGTCATCCTATACGGAGTCTTGGAAATTGGCTCTGCATCGGACTTTAGTTCAATGGTAAAATCAAGCTCCCTCTCAAGAGGTAACCCCGGTAACTCTTTCAGAAAAACATCATTAAATTCTGACAATACTGGATATTGATCCATAGAGGGTCATTTCCCTTCATTGATTGCTTCCACTACATATAATCGACAACCTTGCCTCATACAACGTTTAACCTTCATTGTATAAATAAAGCATAGAGACACATTCCTTCATACACCATGGATCTCTACTGACCTTCCTTTATCAACAACACAAAGCACCCTCTTCGCGAAACAATCTACCATAGCTCAATGGGATTCTAACCAGTCCATCCCAATGATTAGGTCATACGTCCCTAGAGCAGTGATGTACACCTTCAACCTAGTAGTACACACTCCCGGGTCTACTATACAATTGTCGATGCTAGGTCCTACCGCTTGTTTTTCCCCTGAAGCCATCTCGACTTGTTTAAAGTCATCGTGCTCATAGGCTACCAACCCCCACTTTTCTAATGCACAACGTGAAATGAAACTATTTGTAGCACCATAATAAAATAAAATTTTAACATTGACATGATTTAGCGTACCTGACGACTCCACCACCGTGGATTGATGTTCTTTCTAGGGATTATTGATCGTTGCATAAATCTGGTGGCTACTACTCGCTCTTCCCATCGGGGCATTTTCTTCTCTATGCAAAAATTTTAATTATGACTCTAGAGAGTCACGTTGGTAATGAGTTCCTCTGCACCCCCAATAAGTAACACAGGGTGGAACTTGTATGTTTCCCTGTGAAGGCCTCTGAACTAAGTTCCTTCCCCTGGAATCCCTATCCCTACTCGTTTCCCCCCAAGAAGGTCGTGGACCTGCTTGCATCGCAAGTGACGAGTGGGATGTTGTACTTGTTTCCATTGAAATACATGTCGCAATTGTTCTAGGTGCGGCTCTATTCCCATAAGGAGGTGGCCTAGAGCTTCCTCCCCTGGAGAAGGTTTTAGGGGCCTTCCCCATGAATCTAGGATGTTGTGGAATGGTTGATCTCATACCTCTATTTAAGCTCATATGCCCCTCTATGTAACGAGCATTTTCAACTGCTTCAGCTACTGACGATGGTTTCCACATCTGCACCATGGCCATTATCTTAGGGTTTAACCCGTACACAAAATGTTATGTTTTTCGTTGATCAGTATCCATGTGTGAGACATATTTTACTAACTCCATAAATCTGATCTCGTACTCTTCCATGGTCATGTTTCCCTGAACTAAAGCATGAAATGCTCCTACCTGTTGTTCCTCATAGTAAGCAGGCAAATATTTCATCCATAAACTTTCCTCAAAAAGCTCCCATGAGATGGTGTATGGGGTAAGTTGCAACTACCTCTCCAAATTACCCCACTAGTTCAAGGCACTATCTCTCTATTGAAAGATCATTATCTCTGTCTTTGATGTGAAAGCATAGTCTCTTAAGGTGAAACATTGTGTCATTCCTTCCAACCATGCCTCTGCACATTCACTTGCACAACCCCCAACAAACTCTGGGAGCTTAATTTTCTACAGTTCTCTAGTGATGTTCCCTGGTGGAGGCCCTCCCTCTAAGTCCCTCCACGCTTCAGGGTTACCCACTCCAGAAGGTGGGGGTTCCACTTTGACCTTCATTGACTGGAATCCCTTTAATTTCTCATTAATAGCCTCTAAGGAGCACAAGATGAGAGCTAGCTTGGGCGATGGTGGTATCGGTATCGGTATCGATGGTCCCTGTGATGATGCCCCCGGACCTCGATTTCCCCGAGTTCTAACTATCTTGAATAACTGAATTTGTGTTCAACCAATTTCTTATTAGAAATGGGTTTAAGGCATTCAATGTTTTACTTAAACTTATACTTGTAAATGTAGGGTTAGGCATAAGTTTCTTTATACTTTTCTATAAACAGACATTATTCCCATAAGGTAAGTGGCTAAGGGTCAGAATCAAAGCCTCTAAGCTTGGTGACTTCGTACTGGTTTCCTACTATCTCACTTACCTTGCTAGCTATGCTAGCCCAAAATCGTACTCACTAATTATTGTAACTTACCTCCTTAAGTCCTTAGAGATTTGAAATCTAATTAATAGGTTTGAACACAATGTAGATTAATTATTATAACCCAATAACCTAGACTAATCTTTGTTGATTTTTCAATAAGCAAGGTTCAATCATGAAGTTCATTCCATTTTAGCATTTAAATTAAACCATAAGCAATTTTGTTGCGACAACCAAGATCACAAGAAGAAACACCATGCACAAGTACACAAGAAGTATCCTGGGAAACCCTTCTCAACAAGGGAAGAAAACCCAGTCAATCCTTTGCTATATTCTTCAATAAAAATACTTTCACCACCAAGAAAACCTAGCACACAAGAGGGTGCTTGCAAACCCTAGAAGACTAGCGCCCAAGAGAGGTGCACACTTTTTCCCAAGAAGATGTACTTGTTGAAATTTACAAAGTCACACTTCGGATATGATTCCTCAATGGGGAATTTACCTTTAGTTATATTAGACTTGACCTGTCAACGCAAGTGTCTATTGGCACAACAGGGCCGACCTCTCTAACTCACAATATAATTAATAATAACTAGATTAATTATCTTTTACATTGATTATCAATTACTTTAAGGTGGGGCCGACCTGTACCCTTTACATTACAATTAGAGTTACAGGCAGGTCTGACTCTTGAACAATATAGCAAGGGATCTCATAGACCCACTAGTGCTCAGCCATTAGAGGCACATCCATAGGGATGTCCATATCTCTATCTCACTGCATCTCACAGGAGAACCACACTCACTAGTGCTCAGCCACTAGGATCACGTTCACCTATGCTCATCCACAGGCACGTCCACTCAACAAATCTTCTTTCCCACTGCATTACACAGGAGAGTCATTTGGAGTTCATCATATCAACTCTCTGCTCAGAGGAGGCTAATACATCATCTTAATCTATGTCTCATAACAATGCACCCGGCTCATGGGAATTCACAGGTTCACCTTGTGCTCAGTCACAGGCACGTCCAACTCAGCAGATCTCCTTTCTCACTGTGTTACACAGGAGAATCATCTGGAATTCTTCTTAACTCTGTGTAAGGAGGAGATCATCACTATGTTCTAGTTCTGTCTCAGATAGGAACCACACACCCATCTCAGAGACTCTCTCTCAGGTCAACTCAATCAATCTATGTTCTGGAAAATATCTCACACAACTGTAATCATCAACCATCTTTAACCTAAGTTTCAATAGTATTAATCAACACATTTATTCTAATCATTGATATTAACATAAACATCATAATTAAATATATAATAATAATCTTAATACTAATGTTAATATTTTCTTAAATTAAAATAATAATAATAATATTAAACTTAAAGTTTAAAACTTACTCCATAAATTATACATACATAACGAGTCACCCATAATCACACCTATTGAGTCACCTATTTATATAGCTACACCTATTTATATTCCGTTATTATTATTTCATATTTCACCCATGCATTGTTATGATTTCTTACTCTTCATTTATGGTCAATATAATATAGCGACCTTCTACCTCTCATTTATGGTCAATATAATATAGTGACCTTCTACCTCTCCTTTATATATATAATATATAATAAACCTTCCCCTTTTTAACATAATTTATTTATAATAATAAATAAATAAATCCCCTTCTACCTCTCATTTATGGTCAATATAAAATAGTGACCTTCTAACTCTCCTTTTTATATATAATAAACCTTCCCCTTTTTAACATAATTTATTTATAATAAAAAAAAATTCCAAAAAAAAAATACATGTAACATTTTTATATATATATATTTAAAAACAAAATTAATAATAGAAAAAAATTTACATAATTTATTTATAATAATAAAAAAAAAAA
>ML791632.1:321260-344200 GCA_009831015.1 Picea engelmannii | reverse complement strand
ATTTACCCAAAGGAAAAGAAAATCATTTGTCAAATCATGGAATTTACCCAAAGGAACTTGGAGTGGTTGCAAGGTATAAAGGTCAAGGAAGAATGGCAGAACCTGGGTTTCATAATCCACAGTGGATTGATAGTAAACTAGCGTTGCTTGATGGAAAGGCTAGTGCTCATACAAATGGTGTGGAGCATTGCTTTGTATATTTTGTGCTGAGCGACACTTTCTTATATTGTTCAACCGGTTGAAGCTTCAACAACGAGATTGAGATTGTTAAACTTTTTTGTTGAGTGAAAACTGTTTTTTGCATCCGAGGTTAAGGCGATTTGTATTGAGGTTCGATCATATAATAAAACATGCTTTAACATTTTGAATGTCATCTTCTATGTAAATTTTATTTTATTTATTTATTCTTACCGTATAGTGAAAATTGCATGAGGTTAATTTCATCTGCTTATGTATGGACAAGTAGTGGGGGAGCCATTGTTAATTTTGTCTTGTGGGCAGACTCCAAGGAAAAGTGTCATTGGATCTCTTATACTATGAGGAGGAATTTAAGAGCCAAGAAGCAAAGCAGGGATTATATTGACAATAACTTAATTGAATGCATGGGCAGGTAATGGGGTGGCCAATTTTAACTGTATTTCATGGACAGACTTTCAAGGCAAAGTGTCATGAGGTGGGGAAAGAAATTTTATTTATTTATTTATTTTATATAAAAAAAAAATTGTCCATGATATTAATGAAAGACTCAACTCATTTGTCTTTTGATATCTGTTTTTTTCTCTCATATTTTTACCTTATTTAACCTCGTCAAGACGTTTGTCTCTTATAGGACCAGGTGGTCAAAACCAGAGATGGGAAGCCCTTTCCTGCGACAGGTTATTCCAAGGGTTTCTAGAGTGTTCACAAGGGTTTCAGGACATGGTAGAATTGGCTGCCATGCCCATGGAGTTGAGGCTCTAGATGTTGGCCCTCAAATTTTTAAGGGTTGTCAACAAAATTTGTGAATTTGTGGGTTGTTTAAGGGCTGAACTTAAAAGGTTAAAAGGTTTCCAGGATGCATGTCCCAAAAATTTTCTTTTTGTGTTTAGCATACCTTTGGGCCATAGATTTCAGGCCATAAGAGAGTGGATAATCCCTAGGTTTCAGTTTTGAAACCGGGCTCGGATACCATTTGTAAAGACCACTACTCAGGGATCCATGGTTTGTACATTAAATTGTTAATTGAATAAATATGCTACTCTTTTAAATTAAGTAAATCAATTTTTTTCTTTTGTTTTTAATGTGGCGTGTATATATAGACATATATATTTTATTTTTCACTCAAAAAATATAATAGAAATTAACAGTTTACAGTTAGTAACAGTAATGAATAATAATAGTGACATACTTCTTGCAGAAGAAGATTGTCCTGGATGTTGTTTTCTGCCTTCTTTTGTTGTTGAGTGTCTTGTGTTGTTGAAACTGAAACTCCCTGAAACTGTTTCCTCCAAGCCAGCTAGGAATAGAGCCTTTCCGACTCCCTAGCTCCAGGAAATTAGATTTCCTGGCCCCCGAGCCCAAAATCCCAACAACACCAGTGCCCAAGTAAAAATCCCCAAAGAAATTTTGCCTTCCAGTCTCCCCCTTTCTCCTTCCTCCTTCTCCCAATGTTTCCTCAAAAAAAAGAACTCCATTCTCTAAGTCCCATCCCCTCTTCCTTATTCTCCTTTCTCGAATCCCCCTCCCTCATTCAATTCCCAACTGCCTTATTCTCTCATTAATTCCTTCAGCTACCTTTAAATAATAAAATAACAAAATGATTAAAATATAGTTATTTCAATAATTAATTTAATTTAACTTAACAAATTATGATCATTTAGAAATTGGGTTGTTACAGAAGACTTGTTAATAGTAGCTTCGTAAAGTACATAAAGTTGAACTCTTTAGATATTGAATGTCTAAAAAACATTTTAAGAGAAATGCCCTACCGCCAAACCATTATATTTATTACTCATAAAAATTTGTGTTCTTCTTGATTTGAGTGTTACACAATGCTTGCTTCCACGATTCAAATAATGTTCCCCTTTCCAGTTGAATGATACATGATTGATGGCATGCAGGTTTTTGAGCGATTTAAGTGATGCTCCCCTTTCCAGTTGAATGACACATGATCGGTTGCACGCGGGTTTTCAAGGCTTATGAATACGTGTAGTAGTGTGATTTAACTTATTTCATGCCTTAAAAAATCTGCCAATTGTTGCTAACGACGTAGTTGAAAGAGAAGGCATGATGAGACAATATCTAGCCATGATTCTTTCACAATTCAGATTGGAATCAAAGGATGGATCCTATTTTTACTTTTGAGCATGGTTTTATCATGTTGTTAGGGTTTTGGGTTTCTAATACACGCAAAACTTTATTTTAAAAGAAGATAAGAAGGTTTAACGAGATTTGATCCCAGGACCTCTAAGTTCCTATACAGAGTAGAGAGTGTTTTGTACTCGAAGTGGAGGGTTTGGTATTCAACTTTGAGAACACCCACTAGAGATCGAGAGCAGTCTATGCAATCGCTTTATTAGTATGAGATTGCAGTGCAGTTCTTCAGTATGAGATTGCAGTGCAGCTATTCCATGCAAGATTTTACTTCTTTCTTTAGTTGTCTGCAGGGGGAGAAATCACAGAAACAGGACAACACTATTAAGTTCACTTTATAACAACCCTAAAGCTTCAAAGGGGGTGATAATTTGATACCCAAAACTCAACGATAATTTGTTTTTCCAGAGATTTATAGTTTGTAATCCTATAATTTCCAAAGTATAGGAGACGAAATTTTACTTGTCCAAGATGCCCCAGGTTATCTGTGCCTTTTTCGCTTCAGCAATTGTGGCACCAAGTAATGGAGTGCGGAAATTTCCTTCACATTCACCTGGGAAATTGAATTTCAAAGCTTCAACAACAGTTTAAAGTCTAATGAAAATGTAATAACAAATGCATCCATAGAAAATATTCAGTTTCATAGTGTTGCACTGATAAATTTGTTAAGTACTACAAAAGGATTAAAGGCAAGTTTATTGTTTCTCATTTCAGTTTATTTTTATTTTGAATCACATCCAACATAAACTGATACAAATTTTGAAAAAGAACAACCATGTTGCATTGAATCTAATAATAAGATTCAACCAAATCGACAAATTTTGGTTTTACCTTCTTTGAATCACAAACTCCATTTAGTTACAGAATCGTATCAGAGCATGAATTCTTGATTTCATTACGGAGCTCCTGAGAACAATATCGTTATGTTGCTTCATGTAGTTCCTGACAGAGTGATGCAGGAGCATCGCAATTGCATCAAAAGGAAGCAGACGTGGAATTGGAATCGACACCACAATACATTGAAGGAGCCAAACCGACCTTAACTGACCTTAACCAGCTTGGTAGCAGTGTGGAGATTTTTTTTATTTTCTTGTTAATTAATTTGTTGTAGGTAAAGTCGGGCCACCGTTTGAAAGGATGGAACCATTGTAAATCCTTTACACGACTGTAATGTATTACAAGTGTGGGATATTAGCCCTGATTAGTCATTAGGTTGCATTAATTGAGTAGGTAACCGCTTGAGTAGGATGTAATAGTATTTAGATAGGAGGATGAAGAGCAAGGAAGCTATGGGTCCTTAGACAAGTTTTTCTTGTAATAGTTGTAAAGGATAAACGACTGTAATTATGTTTTCTTCTGAATTGAATAGAATAGAGGAAATTGACCCAAATACGCAGTGTTGATATTGTTACACTTTGACTTTGTTGTTATGTGTTTGTGATTGTATGATTTTGAATGAATGAACTTATGGAGAAATGAATAGATTCTAAGTAATTTCTCTTCTGAAAATCTATGCAAGGAGTGCATACAGAGCACAAGGAGTACGCATGAGAAGAGTCTTTCTCGACTCAAAGCTCATAAGAGATAGTGGAGGATTCGTATATGCAGAGTGTGCATATCAAATGCAAGGAGTGTGCATAGGAGTGAACTTATTCTAAGCTCAAAAGCTCAGAAGGTCGATATCTACGGGTCATTGGATCAAGAAAACTTGCGAGGAGGATAAGGCGAGAGTCCTTTAACCCTCGAAAGCTCATAAGGAATAGTGACTGTCGATCGAAGGGAAGATCGAACCATTCATTTATTTCATCGGAAGTTGGGAGAACGAAGGAAATTGCTTTCGAAAACCGCAAAACGTGAACTCGCAATTTGATCTGGACTGTCGGATCTTGGAATGTTAGGAGCCATCGATTAACGCAGGTGAAATTTCAGGAGTTCAAGGATTGGGACGAAGGAGGAGAAGATTTTGTCGACCTCGTGAAGCGTGAAATCACGAAATGCTTGAAGGGCAGGCCCAAGTCATAGCGAAGGGTCACATTGGTGGAAGCTAATGGAGGAGCTAGCATGCACTAGGCTCTTATTTCAGATTTTGAGGATAGAGAGAGTCAAGGGGGACTCATACCGAAATACTCGATACACGAAATCCCAAAATGCCTTTTGGGACAAGCGCATGGTCATAGCCAGTGGGCATATGGAGGAGGCTTGCACCTAATGTTTGTTTGTGCTGGCTAAAACACAGAAGGACTTGTGGTTACTGTGTGAATATTTCCATCGAGGAACCAAAGGTTGTTTTTAGCTCAGTCTTGAGAAGATCCTAACACCGGGACGTCATGCAACCCTTAGAGAGAAGGGGGGTTTGCACCAAGTGGTATCAGAGCCTGAAAAAGATTTGAAGTTGAACTCATTGTGTTGGGAACAGTTGAAGTGATGCCGCTGAGGATACTCACAAGACCACCTATGGCAAACCGTGTTGTAGGAAGAGAAATGAGAGAACTTTGCGCAAGATTGGAAGCGATGGAGGCAATACAAAGGAGAACACATGCTGCTGAAGATGTCAGTGATGCAGAAAGCGAAGAAATATAAGTTGAAGAAGTTATAGGAGAAGATGCGGCTGAAGAACGCTTACTAAAAGTTGTTGTGAAGTTGGGAGCTAGAGCAAAGATGTACGTCCCAATGTATGAAGGTAATTTGGATGTGGAAGAGTTATTGGACTGGATAAGGTCCCTGGATAAGTATTTCGACTATGAATATGTCGAGGAAGGAAGGAAGGTGAGACATTTTGTCACAAGATTAAAAGGACATGCAACACTGTGGTGGGATGAACTGCAGACAGAAAGAAGGGGCAAGAAAACCGAAGATAAAGAATTGGGACAGGATGGTAGCTAAATTGAAGGCTAAATTCATACCGAGGGATTACCAGATAGAGTTGTTCAAGAAATTGCAGAACCTGAGACAGAGGGGTATGACAGTGAAAGAGTATACAAAAGAATTGTATAGGATGAATATTAGGACTGGACAAAGAGAGAAGGATGGTGAAAATGTTTCCAGGTATATAAATGGTTTGAGGTATAAAATTCAGGATGAGATTAGTATGGTGACAGTGAGAACAGTAGAAGATGCTTATCAAATTGTACTGAAGGCGGAAGAAAATTTGGCCAAAAACCAGAGACAGCGGAACAGAAGAAAAGGCTTAAATAGAGGTAAGGGAGTTGTCTATGATAAGGCATCGAAAGTTAAGGATGAGAATGAGAAATCATTTGGTTACTTTGAAAGAGGAGGAGGTTCTCAAAGAAGACCATTTTGTGGGAGAAATTATTTTCCTAGAGGAAGAGGAAGAAGTAGAGGAGGTGGAGTTAAATGTTATGCATGTGGAAAGACAGGACATATGTCTTGGGAATGTCCCGAGAGGAAGAAAGAAAGAGGGGGAGAAGCACACATTTATGAATCCCAGAAGAATGTGGAAGCAGAGGCAGCAGAAGGAGGACAAAATCTTATGATGAGGAAAGTTCTTCTAAAGCCGGAGAAAGAAATAGAAGACCCAGTTCAGCGAACAAGGTTGTTCAGGACTGCTTGTAAGACAAAGGACAAAGTTTGCAAGATCATTATAGACAGTGGGAGTATTGATAATTTAGTATCAACAGAGATGGTGGAGAAGTTCAAGTTGGAGACAACTGCACACCCAAGTCCATTCAAAGTATCTTGGTTGCAGAAAGGACAACAAGTAATGGTAAGTCAACAATGCAAAGTTGAATTTAAAATAGGAGGCTATAAAGATGAGATTTTGTGTGATGTAATTCCCATGGATGTTTGTCATATTTTGTTGGGAAGACCATGGCAGTTTGATAGAAATGTTTTTCATGATGGGAGAAAAAATACTTATACTCTGGAAAAAAAATGGTAGAACTCACATGTTACTGCCAGTAGAAGAGAAGAAAGAAAAGGAGGAAGCCGGGACAAGAATACTTCTCATGAGTGGGAAGGAACTCTTGAAGGAGGTCAAGAAAGATCAGGAAATGCAATTTGTTGTAGTAAGGAAACCAAGAGTTATCCTTACCAATAATTATGTGGATGATTTACCTGAAGAAATCCAAGAACTATTGGAGAATTTTGCTAACATAGTAGTGGATGAGTTACCTCACTCATTGCCACCCATTAGGAGTATTAGCCACCATATTGACTTGATTCCAAGAGCCAGTTTACCAAACAAAGTAGCATATAGGTTGACACCTTGGGAGAATGAAGAAGTTAAGAATCAAGTTCAAGAGTTGTTGGATAAATGTTTAGTCAGGGAAAGTCTAATCCCATGTGCAGTGCCAACTGTATTAAGTCCAAAGAAAGATGGGGGATGGAGAATGTGTACAGATTCCAAAGCCATCAACAAGATAACCATCGGGTATATATTTCCTTTACCCAGGATGGATGATTTGATGGATTGCTTGAGTGGAGCAAGATATTTTTCAAAATTAGACTTGAAGAGTGGATATCATCAGATAAGAATGAGAGAGAGAGATGAATGGAAAACAGCATTCAAGACAAATGAAGGTTTGTATGAATGGCTAGTCATGCCATTTGGATTGACAAATGCTCCAAGTACATTTATGAGGTTGATGAATGAAGTATTGAAGGAATTCATAGGTAAATTTGTCATTGTATATATAGATGATATATTAGTTTTCAGCAAAACTGAGGAAGAACATTTAAAGCACTTGACATTAGTGATGAGGAGATTGCAGCAAGAAAAGTTGTTGATAAACTTGAAGAAAAGTTATTTTATGAAAACAGAGCTCATATATTTGGGTTTTGTGATCTCTTAAAATGAATTAAAGATGGATACAGAAAAGGTGAGAGCAATCAAAGAATGGTCGTCACCCAGGAGCATATTTGTGGTGAGAAGTTTTCATGGTTTAGCAAGTTTTTATAGGAAGTTTATCAGAAATTTTAGTGGTATATGTGCACCCATGATGGACACTATGAAGAAGAAACATAAGTCTTTTAATTGAACAGAATAGGCTGAGAAAATCTTCAGAGTGTTGAAAAAGAAGATAACAGAACAACCAGTTATGGTTTTACCAGATTTTGGAAAGACATTTCAGGTGAGGTGTGATGCAAGTGGGATAGCCATTGGAGCAGTTTTGAGTCAAGATAATAGGCCAGTTGCTTATTTCAGTGAGAAGTTGAATGATAATAAGGATAAATATTCTACATATGACAAGGAGTTTTATGCAGTGATTCAAGCTTTGAAAAAATGGAGACATTATTTAATTCCAAAAGAGTTTGTCTTGTATAGTGATAATCAAGCTTTGCAATTTATTACTAGGCAAGAGAAGTTGAATCAGAGACATGCTAAGTGGGTAGAATTCATGCAGAATTTTACTTTTATCATTAAACATATTTCAGGAAGTGCTAACAAAGCTGCAGATGCTTTGAGCAGGAGAAGTTTGGTTGTACAAGAATTTCAAGTGAAGACCTTAGGGTTTGAGCACCTTAAGGAAATGTATCAGGAAGATTCAGACTTTAAGGAGGCTTATGAAGTATATGGAAATCCTTTGTTGAGGGATAACAACTCGTGGTCAGAATATTTGATTCAAGATGGATTATTGTTTAAAGGAATCCAATTGTGCATACCAAGATGTTCAATGAGATATAATTTGTTGAAAGAAAAGCATAGTGGAGGTCNATATGGAAATCCTTTGTTGAGGGATAACAACTCGTGGTCAGAATATTTGATTCAAGATGGATTATTGTTTAAAGGAATCCAATTGTGCATACCAAGATGTTCAATGAGATATAATTTGTTGAAAGAAAAGCATAGTGGAGGTCTAGTCGGACATTTTGGTCATGACAAAACATTTGCACAACTGAGTAGTTTGTATTATTGGCCAGGTATGAGGGAAGATGTGAAGAAATTTGTAGACCGATGTAAGATTTGTCAACATGCCAAAGGGAAGAGACAAAACATTGGTTTGCATCAGCCATTGCCTATTCCAGAAAGGCCTTGGGATGCAATTAGTATGGATTTTGTATTGGGATTACCTAGAACCCAGAAGAGAAGTGATTCTATATTTGTTGTGGTCGATAGATTTTCCAAAATGGCACATTTCATACCATGCCAGAAGACAAATGATGCTACACTCATAGCCAAAAAAAAATTCAGAGAAGTTGTGAGATTACATGGATTGCCCAGAAGCATAGTTTCAGACAGGGATACTAAGTTTGTGGGACACTTTTGGAGGACTCTATGGAAGAGGTTGGGAACTAATTTATCTTTTAGTTCATCATATCACCCTCAGACAGACGGATAGACTGAAGTGGTGAATAGGAGTCTGGGAAATTTGTTAAGGAGTTTAGTAACTGAACAAGGTCATCAGTGGGATCTGATTCTGGCACAGGCAAAATTTGCATTTAAAAATTCAGTTAATAGAAGCACTGGAAAAATTCCATTTGAGATAGTATATGGAAGACATCCAAGAGGAGTTACATAATTGAGATAATTAAAACAAGATGAATTCATGAGTGTTGGAGCAGAATATTTTGCTACAGAAATGCAAAGACTTCATGATCAAGTTAGGAAGCAGATACAGGATAGTAATCAAAAGTATAAGGACAGAGTTGATCAAAAAAGGAGGGAAGTTCAATTTGAAGTGGGAGATGAATTTTTAGCTCATTTGAGGAAGGAAAGGTTTCCAAGAGGAACATATAATAAATTGAAGATGAATAAGATAGGACCATGCAAGATCCTTAGAAAATTTGAAGCAAATGCTTAGGAGATTGAGTTGTCGGACAATGTTGGGATATCACCGATATTCAACGTTGCATATCTATATCCTTATAACAGAGATGAAACAATAGAATTGGATGATCAGGAATAGATTCAGTGGGAAGAACAGATGCCCATAGTATAAAAACCTCAGATGGAGAAAATTTTAGAACAGTGAGTTGGAAGGAAAACCAAAAGAAAGATGTATCTGGAATATTTAGTGAAATGGAAGGATCACCCTGTGGAATATTCAAGTTCGGTAACTGAACTTGATATTTTGAAACATGGCAAAACAATGTGAGAGCTCATGGACAAGAGTCCATGAATATTTTTGGCCAAAGGAGTATGATGCAGGAGCATCGCAATCGCATCAAAAGGAAGTGGACATGGAATTGGAATCGACACCATAACACATCAAAGGAGCCAAACCAACCTTAACCAGCTTGGTAGCGGTGTGGAGATTTATTTTATTTTCTTGTTAATTAATTTGTTGTATGTAAAGTCGGGCCACCGTTTGAAAGGACAGAACCATTGTAAATCATTTACACGACTGTAATGTATCACAGGTGTGGGATATTAGCTCTGATTAGTCATTAGGTTGCATTAATTGAGTAGGTAACCACTTGAGTAGGATGTAATAGTATTTAGATAGGAGGATGAAGAGCGAGGAAGCTCTGGGTCCTTAGACAAGTTTTTCTTGCAATAGTTGTAAAGGATAAACGACTGTAATTATGTTTTCTTCTGAATTGAATAGAACAGAGGAAATTGACCCAAATACACAGTGTTGATATTGTTACAGTTTGACAGTGTTGTTATGTGTTTGTGATTGTATGATTTTGAGTGAATGAACTTATGGAGAAGTGAATAGATTCTAAGCAATTTCTCTTCTGAAAATCTATGCAAGGAGTGCATACAGAGATCAAGGAGTGTGCATGAGAAGATTTTGTCTCGAATCGAAGCTCAAAAGAGATAGCGAAGGATTCGTATATGCAGAGTGTGCATATCAAATGCAAGGAGTGCGCATAGGAGTGAACTTATTCTAAGTTCAAAAGCTTAGAAGGTCGAGCATTGAGTTTGTCAAGAGGACATCAGAAGGTATTTTGGAAGACATAGAAGGACGGAGATCCTTAACGACTGAGTAAGTGAAAGATCAGGGAGAAGTCACAATTCATTGACAAAAGCTCAGGAGGGAGAACATTGTTAAGGTTTTCGAAACAGTTGAAATCTTTCAAGTCAGGAAATAATTCGAGCTCAGAAAGATTGTTGTTGAGTTATTCATCGAAGGGTTATCAAGAACCTGAACGGATGGTGGAGAATCTTGGAGGGGGAAGTGTCGATATCCGCGGGTCATTGGATTAAGAAAACTTGCGAGGAGGATAAGGCAAGAGTCCTTTAACCCTCGAAATATCAGAAGGAATAGTGATTGTTGATCTAGGGGAAGATCAAACCATTGATTTATTTCATCGGAAGTTGGGAGAACGAAGGAAATTGTTTTCGAAAACCCTGAAACGCAAACTCGTGATTTGATCTGGACCGTTGGATCTTGGAGTGTTAGGAGCCGTCGATTGACGTGGGTGAAATTTCGGGAGTTCGGGGATCAGGAGGAAGGAGGAGAAGAGTTTGTTGATCTCATGAAACGTGAAATCCCGAAACGCTTGAAGGACAAGCCCAGGTCATAGCGAAGGGTCACATTTGTGGAATCTAAGGGAGGAGCTAGCATGCGCTAGGCTCTTATTTTAGATTTTGGGGATAGAGAGAGTTAAGGGGGACTCATACCGACATACCTGATACGTGAAATCCTGAAACGCCTTTTGGGACAAGCGCGTGGTCATATCCAGTGGGCATATGGAGGAGGCTTGCGCCTAATGTTTGTTTGCGCAGGCTGAAACACAGAAGGACTTGTGGTTACTGTGTGAAGATTTGCAGCGGGGAACTAAAGGTTGTTTTTAGCTCAGTCTTAAGAAGATCCTAAGACCAAGAGGTCGCGCAGCCCTTGGAGAGAAGGGGGGTTTGCACCACAGAGTCTCCAACTGATCTTGGGAAATCCATGTTCATGCTGAATTGTACCCTTTGTTTTGTTTTCACTTATCGAACAAGGTGGGGTCTGGATGGGAGCTCGTACTGGTCAAATATGTTTCCCACATTAATGCAGGGGCAGGTTGTAAGATGATGGAGATATGCCATTGGAGGTGGTAGCAAAAAATCCAATCTTATCAGAACATAGACAACAAAGAGATAGGCACAGGTGGATACATGACGTGGAAAGTGGTAATGACATCAGATGGCATTGGTTAACTGGTATCGATTGATAGGTTTTGGGTTGTTGATAGGTTTCAGGCAAAAACTCTTCCTATATACATGCCTCCGGCATAAATATAGCAATCATTATCCGAAAAGTTTCCTTCTTGTGATTGAACCAGAATTCTATAGTACTAGCATTCTTGAACTCCATCTCTTCCGTATTCAAACTTAAGTTTAATAACTCAAGTTTAATTTTAATATTGTGTGTAGCTTTTCTAAATATTTTTTACAATGTTCCAGGTCTAGGCAGTCACTAATGTACAAAGTCGTGCTTAATATGCAAGTTGTTAATTTTATATAATCTTCGGCACCTAGATACTTTACGACCTTATGTTTTTCCTTGCTGATAAATAAATTACAGCACACATAATAAAATATATTGGCTGAAAATAAAACAATGGAAGCAAAAACACTGGAAACCAAACTTCACACAACACACAGAAAATTTACCCTTCAAATCAGCATTTCTTTAAATAATGACTCCAAGCTTACAAAGGCTCCCAAAATGGGAAATCTGCCCATTGAGAATAGAAACTGAAATCTACAGCAAACTCCTACGACCCAGCAACTATGGCATTGTTGTATGGCCCCATACTGGCGTCTTGTATGATCTGTACACACCATGTACTACTTGCATTGTGCATGTGTGTGTGCTTGTGTCCACTACAATGTGCATATGTACGCGCTTGTTCCCACTGCACTTTGTATGTACGCACCCCCGACTACTAGTCTGACACATATGTACGTGTCCTGCTGCACCAATGTGACATGTGTGTACATGTCATGGACTCATGTCTGCTACGTACAACGTTGCTCTGGCTCTGTATGGCCCAATATATGGTTATACATGTTGCGTCTCTGCTGCCCAGATTTTTCCTTGCTACCAAATTTGTTTGATGTTGCTTCTTTCTCCTTTGGATTGAACTAATCTCTAGGTGAAATTTCTTCACCGTTGCTAAGATCTCCTGGAGAAAAAGTTCTTATTTTCTCCCTTTATGAGTCACTCACTCCAATAAATCTGTCTCTTGTTGTTTTCTCTCCCCTTCACCTAGCCATGATTTTATAATCTTCTGTTATGACCAAATCAAACTTAACCCTAATCTCCAAAGTGATTAACAGTTGAGATTAAACCTCACCTCAACTAAGATCAATGGCTAAGATTCATTTAATTCACTAATGCTAATAACTTTAGCATTTCATTAAATTAAACTCAATTAATTATAAAAAAACACTTTACTTTAATAATTCCTTTAATTAAAGTAAATTATTAAGGTATAAGGCTTTGGACGACTTCCACTGGCGATAACTCATGAGACTTCCTAGCTGCCAAGTTCTCCTCAAACTTAACATATCTACTCACAATTGTCTTCCTCTGCATTGGTATGAATACCTTGTAAGTCCTTGAAGTCTCATTGTACCCCACAAATATGCCCTTCTCTCTTGAAGGCTTCACCTTCATCCTCTTCTCCACATGTACATGGATGTATATTGGACAACAATACACATCTTCTCCTCAAATTTCCTATCTCTAGCTTCACTCATGTGAATGCTTACTCGGGAGTCTGGTCCCCCAATACCCTATGAGGACTCATTTTCTACACATATATTGTCATGTTACATGCCTCTTCCCAAAGGAACATAGGCAGATCTTGGTCATGTATCATAGCCCTGATAGAACCAATGATGATGGACCGGTTCTTTCTCTCCGCAATCCCATTCTGCTGAGGGTTCTCTGAGACTATCAACTCCCTTTTGATCCATGCCTCCTTGCAAAAATCCTTGAAGTCATTGGAGGTGTACCCTCCCCAATTATCCAACCTCAAGACCTTGATCTTATTTCCTATCTAGTTCTCCACTTGGGCCTTCAACTAGCATAACCAATTGAAGACCTCATCCTTGGTCTTCATAAAGAAGATCCAAGTTTTCCTGGAAAAGTCATCAATGAACGTTACATAATATAGTGATCCCTACATTGATGCTATTGACATTGATCCACTCACATCTGAATGTATAAGGTCCAAGATCCCCTTGGACCTACTCTCACTGCTTGGAAAAGAAGTCTTGGCATTCTTGCCAAGTGCACACCCTATGCACATGCCCTATTGCTCAACATTGAAATCTGGAAGACGAGTGACAATCTCCCTCAGAATCGGCAATTCCCCATAGTGCAGGTATCCCATCCTCTTGAGCCATAAGTCACACAAGTTATCATTGTCATGTACCAAGGTTGTCTGAACATGCTTTCCCTTCAACCTGTATAACTTTCCCTCTCTAACCCCAATGCTCAATGTTGTTTTTGGGCTAGCTCCCTCTTGACGTATGAGTACTTGCCCTTTCTTAAACGTGATGGAAAAACACATGTCCTCCATAACTGAGACTGGAAGAAAATTATTCTTCAGTCCTGCTACATATAGCACATCTTGGGCCTTGAAAAAACCTCCTGACTCAAGCTGGAACAAAATTATTCCCTCTCTCTTCACTGCATACTTGGCATCATCACAATGCTCCACATGGATCGTTGAGTACTTCTCCATCGGAGTGTTGAATATCTCTGGTGCTTTTATGATATGATGCTATGCACCACTATCTAAGTACCATGCACTCCCTGTGACTGTGTTGGTAGAGAGGTAGGAGACTAATGTGAATTATGTCTCAAACTTTGCAGCAAACTCATTGAACTGTGTTTTCACTCTTATGGCGTGGAAAACACTTGATCTTACTCAAGACCTTCCTCTTTCCCAACTGTGAGGTTGCCCCATCATTGTTACCCTTGGAACTCTTTCTTTTTCCCTCCCCCTCATGGTTACCCTTGGAACGCTTTCCTTTTCCCTTCTTGGTCTAACTAACCAGGGTTGGGTTCTCCTCTCCATCTCCTTGCTTGTTGGATTTAGACTCCTCCCGAGCCTCCTCCTGGATGCAATCATCCCAAAGCCTCTCTCAATTGGGAAGATTCTCTCGATCGCAGACTCCCTTGAAAAATGGCTCCCATGACTTGGTGAAACCATTCAATGCCACATTTACAGGTTTTCCCTTATCCACTTTCTCCCCAATGGTTGCAAGTTGATCATGTGTCTGGGTCATCCTTATGAAGTAGTTGGTAACATTGTCATATCTTGACATCTTGATGGATATGAGTTTGTTTCTTAAGATCATCTTCCTATTCAAGTTATCACTCTAGAACAAATCCACTAGAGCCTTAAACATTGCTTTGGTCGACTACTTCTTTGACACATGAGGGATTAAATGATCCTTCACTGCATCCAAGATCACTCTCTGGGATTTGATGTCCTTCTTCTCGAGAACGACCTTCTTTGTTGATCTTCATATTCAAGTTATCACTCTAGAACAAATCCACTAGAGCCTTGAACATTTCTTTGGTCGACTACTACTTTGCCACATGAGGGATCAAATGATCCTTCACTGCATCCAAGATCACTCTTTGGGCTTTGATGTCCTTCTCAAGAGCGACCTTCTTTGTTGCATCTATCAATGTAGGAACAACCTTTTCTACAATCTCCCAAAGGTCATCTTCCTTCAAAATCAAGGTTACCCTTGCCTTCCAGGACAGGAAGTTAGATGTTCCATCCAACTGGTCTTCAAACCTGAGACTAGTTGTTTTCATTACTAGATCTACACAAAAACCAGTGTCGTGTGATTATTCCTTCAAGCACCCACAAGAATATCACTACTATTTTATAGATCTCCTGACAAATCTAACAAATCTACTACAACAAACTATTGTGTAACTAAAATTTGTCTCCCTCTCAGAGTGTAAGCTCTGATACCATGTTAATTTTCTCTAATCCTCATCACCTACATACTTTACTAATTTGTGTTTTTCTTTTTTGATAAATAAATTACATCACACAGAATAAAATTTACTGGCAGGAAATAAAACAACAGAAGCAAAAAAAAAATGGAAACCAAACTTCACATAACACACAGAAAATTTGCCCTTCAAATCATCTTTTCATTAAATAATGACTCCAAGCTTACAAGGGCTCCCAAATTGGAAATATGCCCACTAAGAATAGAAACAGAAATCTACAGCAAACTCCTGCAACCCAGCAACTCTATCGTTGTTGTATGGCCCCATACTGGTGACATGTACGATCTGTACGCGCCATGTATGACCTGCACAACACATATGTATGTGCCTGTGTCCACAACCCTGCACATATGTACACTCCCCAAACCACTGGTCTGACGCATATGTACGTGCCATGCTGCACCTGTGCGATGCATATGTATGCACCCTGGACTCTTGTCTTTTGCATATGGCGTTGCTCCATCTCTGTACAACCCGAACTACAAATGTAATTGTTGTTGCTCTGCTACCCATATCTGTTTATTGCTACTTCCTTCTTCTTTGATCTGAACTGATCTCTAGGTGAAAGTCCTTCACCCTTGCTAAGATATCCTTAAGCAAAAGTTATTCTTTGCTCTCTTAATGAGTCATTGACTACAATAGATCTATCTCTTGTTGTTGTCTCTCCCCTTCACCTAGCCTTGCTTTTATAATCTTGAATTATGTCTGAATCAAACATAACCCTAATCTCCAAAGTGATTAACAGTTGAGATTAAATCTCACCTCACCTCTTGAATTAAATGGCTAATATTCATATAATTCACTAATGCTAATAACTTTATCATTTCATTAAATTAAACTCAATTAATTATAAAAAAACACTTTACTTTGATAATTATTTTAATTAAAGTAAATTACTAAAGTAGAAGGCTTTGGACGACTTCCACATGTCTAGACACTTTGAACTGTGTGGAAGTACATGTCTGATGCTACAAACATCAACATTTGATACTGGTAACATCATTTTTTTAACTCAGGTAACATTTGCTTTTCAATTTCTGTAACTAAAAGTAGACCTTTGTTTAACCAAGAACATATAAAACAAGCACTTTACTTTGATAATTATTTTAATTAAAGCAAATTACTAAGGTAGAAGGCTTTGGATGAATTCCACATGTCTAGACACTTAGACCTGTGCGGAAGTGCATGTCTGATGCTACAAACATCAACATTTGTGACTGGTAACATTATATTTTTAACTCAGGTAACATTTGTTTTTCAATTTCTGTAACTAAAAGTAGACCTTTGTTTAACCAAGACCATATAAAACACCACTAAGCTCGAGAGCATCACCTAAGGGAATCCAAGATGAGATGGATCCCACTTCTAATCCTGGATACATAGAATCTTCACCAAGGTCCACCTATATGCCTACCCGCTACCGTGGAAGTCCACTAAAAGCCTTCTTGTTGAAGGTAATCTCTTTGGATGCTCCATTGTGCATGTATCATCTTACAGCAGACATGGTGTTAGTTGAAAGGCATGAGACCATGGAGAATGTTGTATGAAACTTGGATGTAAGCTCATCCACTCCCACAAAGGCTTCTGCACTCCCTCCAACCTGCTTCTATTGTTTTTGTTTGCCCTTTTCCTTCTTCCTGAGACACTAAAAAGCATAACAACCAAAATTTTGACACTTAAAACACTCGATATGGCTTAAGTCTTTCTAACACTTCCTCCATTCTTGCTGACCTTCTTCCTTTTTCTTATGAGGGCTACATTTTGTTATTTCTCCTCTATTCCTGCATTCCAATTCGACTCCTAGACGAAATCATTCAATAGCTTCTCCAAGGTGGAACGCTTATCTTGGGCACAAATACCATCGACAAAATGCTGCCAAGAAGATTAAAACCCATTCAAGGCTATGGGTAGTAGCTCCACCTTGACCTTGTTAGGCTCCAATCTACTGATGTAAATCAGAGTGCAAATGATTGTCAATCTGATGTTTGTAAGACTTAGAGGCACATCCAAAATATATGGACTTAGAGATAACTTTTATTCTTTCAATGGGAATAAACCAAAACCTATTCTAAGAGCTGAATATGGGGGAGATGCTAAGATTCTGTTCAAAAGTCCTTTTCATAGATCTCACGACAGTAATCAACAATTGTTTCCTAAAGGGCATTTGATCAACAGTAAACATTCAAAGAGACATTCAAAAATTAGCTCAGAGGCTTATCAATGCTAGAAAGACAAAACTCTTATTCAAGAGATGCATTCATTGTTTTCTTTCATTCATTAGCAATCTTCACCAATTCTTGTTAAATAAAAAGTATTGAAAGTGTAAATAACTCAAAAAGCATTTATGATCATCCTAATACTTGAAAGCAAACCACATTGAATTCTTATTCAAGAAATCATTCACAACATGAGTAAGGCTTTGAAACATTAAGCATATTACTTAACTATGGAATTCATCTAACTACAGCAAAGATATGAATAAAACTCATCTACAGCAAGATCTGATCTAAAACATGTATCAAAGATTACTTGAAAAGAACATAAAGGAAGAGTGTACTAGTTTGGCAAAGGGGGCCCTCTAATGCTTCACTTGTACACTTGAGTCGTCTCATCTAAGAAGGAAATTCCAGCAGCATTCACATTATCATATCATAGACATTATTAAGAACAAAAACGCAGAACTGATCTCAGGATTGCAAATTCCAAAGTTTCTTCATTCACATCAAGGGTGTCATACTAGTCTATGTCTTAGAGTATTTATACAAGAGTTTTGAAACTAATAATGCTAATAAATCTCCTAAAGATCATGATCAAATCCATAAAATATGCTAGGAAGGTCGAATACCCCCTTCAGATTCATAAAATATGAACAAATCCCAAGAAAATCTAAAATTGTCCATGATTTTATGCTAAAACACGGTATTTTCTGTTGAAGTGGCCCTGTTTGACCAGCGTTGACCAGACACATGGAAAGCTCAGATCTCGAAGCTGATAGGTAATCATCCATCATTGTACATCAAGGATCATGACCCAAGTCTCATATTTCACCCAGCTATCCTGCAAGTACACGAACCTAGGAGCAATTATGGGATTTAGTCAAATCCTGTAATTTCTAATAAATTTTTTATTTTAATGCCAAAAATTCGAAAATTCAATTCTTAAGCTAAAGAATGATAAATGTACCTTGCATAAGTTGTTTTTATGGAAAATATGGAATGATATGGAGGCAAAATGGATGGTTTTGGAGGCAAAAGTATAGTTTATAGAGTGAAAAGAAGCATAAAAATGTACTCAACATCTCCCGCAAGAGGAAGACTTTGCATGTTCTCATGCACAAAAACAAAATGTTCTTGAACCTCTGTCAATGATCTTCTGCCACCTCTGCTACCTGCAACAATGTCTCCACATTAACCTAAGCTGTATGAAGAGCTTTCATTCTTTGACATTTTTCTTTATATGCCTTCTTCTGTTGAAACCATTTATAGGCCTGTTTGGAGATTAATTTGTTTTTCTTTTGAAGCTTCTTATTCTTTTTCTTCAAGGTTTCATTCTCTTCCTGTGTTTTATGGCTTTGAGTCATTAACATTTCATTCTCTGTTTTTATGTACCTTTCCATGACTTCAATTTCCTTGATCTTTCTTTTCATTTTCTTTATTTTCTTGCTTTTCTTATCAAGTTCTGATGTGGACCCACCAGCTACTTCTTCTATTTGTTCTACTGTCTGTGGAGTTTGAGTTTTGTATTTCATATCTTTAATTAATTGTTCCACATATTTTCTCATTTTCTCATATGTGGAAGTTTCTTGTCCTTCAAAATCATCATTTTCCAATGATTGTGCCTCCAGAGTCTGAATATGTGCATATTGTGCTTGTTTTGCTTCATCATCACTTTCTTGTATTTGTCCTTTTTGAACTTGTTGGTGTTTTCTTGATTTCCTTTCATATGTGGTGAAAATCTTGTCTTTTTCCTCAAATTCTTTCTCTCTTTTCACCATGCTTCTTGTTCTTCTCCTCCCCATAGGCTGTTTTGAGCTTGTTGCCTTGGGGTTTTGTATTTCTTCCTCATCATCGGTCACAACCAAGATTTGTTCCTCTTTTTCTTCCTCTTCCACTGTTTCAAAACCATTTCCAATGATAAATTGTTGCCAACTCAAGTTCTGTTTATGTAGCTCATGTATGATGATCATTTTAATGAAGCCACAATGATATAGACTCGTTTATGTATTCCTCCCTTGTTTTTGGACAGCCTTAGCCATCTTAGAAAGGCTTTGCAGTAGAAAGTAGGGCATGTTAATTTCACAGTCACCTTTTAAATGTTGTAGCAGCTTGATGTGATATAGGTAGATAATGTTAAATCTTCCTTCACAAGTTATAAACTTCTGTATGAGATAGGCTAATTCATCCCAAGAATGAATCAACCAACTCCTCAGGATTCCCTTCTTCCAATTGACTGCTGCCACCCTAGATCTGGAAATAAAAGATGCCCATGATTTATCTTTAAAATGCAGAGTTTTGAAATATCTTTCTCCTATTTGAGGAAGTCCAGTGACATGTGCAATTATATCTTCAAAGATTCTAATAGTAAGGTTTCCAACAGTAGCCATTTCCCCATCAAATGAATGAGAAAATTCTAAGGCAACTTCCTCATAATATCCATCAAACTTCTCAAACAAAGACATCCATTGTTTTTGCTCAAGAATTTGTATACAATCCTTATGAATTTCCGATGTATCAAGCTTCTTTGGTTCATACCTAGACACCATTCTTTCAATTTTTAAAAGCAAGACCCTAAAATATTTCATTGTTTATACAAAAAGGAGGTCTATCCTTGTCAAAAGTTTCAACCCTGCATATTCTTCGACCAAAATTTTTAAATTTGCAAACTCTGTCTAAATTCAATTCTGTGAATGGTCTTCAATAAGAATTTTCTGTTCAAAAACAAAGAAAATCTCATATTTTTTGAATTTCTAAACTGCTCTTTGTTCTCAATCATAAAAAAATTTGATGCAAGGGCATACCTGGTAATTCAATAAAAACTCTCATGCTTTCTTGTTGAAACCCAGCTCAGTTTTCCTTCTTACAATCAACCTCTGCTAGAAATGAACTATTTATGTTCTCAAAATGTACCTCAGGAAGTCGAATTTTTCACTTAGCTTTAACAATTATTTGAATTCGAACTTACCTTTCACTGACCGACTCCTTCTTGAACACGTTCTCTTGCCTTTGCTCACCACGCATCTCCTTCAACTTCCATGTTTTCTTCCACATGGCGAGAATGTTGTATGTTGACAGTGAAATTGTCAACATACAATTCATTATTTATCAGATATTTCTGGATAGGAAGGCGTAGGAGGGAACAATTTGCTAGAACGTAGGGATTCTTTGTTTGGAATGGCACTGGCATGTTTGAAACAGAGCTTAATACATGCGTTTGGAGTATGGAGGTAAAATATACACAGGAATGTGTCGACGGTTTGAATCTGGGGAGCGTCCAGGTGAGACAACAGCATATGGAAAAGAGTCTAAGACACAACGCTTTTAGGAAGAGAGAAAAAGACGTTGTGAGGGAAACTTTACAAGAGTTTTATGTGTTTTTTTATTAAATGCATTTGTACAGCCTTTAGGTTGATCGATCATAGCTGAAGGTCCTTCTATTCTTTCATTAAACTTTATGAAATTCCACTCTTTCCTTGTAATCATCATAGAAAATGGTTTTTTTTCTAAGAAAATGTGTTCATTTGACTTATAACTCTCTTAATTCGTTTCCTTTGAGTAACCATCCCCTTTGTCATGCTTAAAGCCTTCTTCTTATGACCCCTTCCTTAATGTGTATGCAAACAACCTTTCATTTATGCAAACAACAATTCAGTCTCTGTGTATGCAACTTATGTCTTCATAAAACAGAGCATTTACAGCTCAAAAACAATGTGTTTGAATTTGAAAACCTGATCATTTCCTTATAACTCCCTTGGAGACCAAAATTGGTTTCTTTGATTACCATTTTTTATGCTTTTGAAGGTATATGAAAATGGAGTGATGAAAAGATGATGTAGGGGAAGGGAAAAATAGGATTTTTATCATTGCTTTAGCTTATGAAGAATTTTCCAAATTTTTAAAGCATTAAAAAGAAAAATGTATACTAACTTGTTTGCTCATTGTGTTTGCCTGATTGAAGCTAGCTGGAATGTTGTTGTAAGTCTTCAATTTTGATAAAGTTCCTCTTGTATTTCTTTTGCTTAGTATCCTCCTCAAGTCATTCTGAAGGATAAAGTTGATGTTCTTTCTCAGGTCCCTCTGTTGAATGAAGTTGATATTCTTCTCAGGTCCCTCTGCTAGATGAAGTTGATATTTTTCTCAGGTCCCTCTGTTGGATGAAGTTGATACTTTTCTCAGGTCCCTCTACTAGATGAAGTTGATATTTTTCTCAAGTCCCTCTGCTGGATGAAGTTCTTTTTGAAATGCATGCTGTCATCTGTAGAAGTCTTGAAAGGTTTTTAAAGAAGCTTCAAAAATTTATACCGTATCCCCCTCAGCCTTATTTATTGACTTGTCCTCAAGTCTTGGAGATAAAAATTTTGCAAAAACTTTTGAAGCTGTAAATGAAACAAGAAAGTAATAATGAAAATGTTTTTGGAGAATTTTGATTGGCCAATTTTACTTGGTTTTCCAATGAAAATTCGAGTTTATATTCTGACAGTTGCCTGGATTTTCACAACTAAACTCCCTTTTGTTTTTTTCTCTTTTTTCTTTTGTTTTTTCTTATATATATATATATATATATATATATATATATATATATATATATATAGGTTTTTTTTTTAAGAAGAATGAGAAGGAGACACATGATTATGTTTGTCCAACACTTCCATCTCATTCTGTTGAGATATTTGCTACAGAAAGTCTTCCTTGTTTACAGGCTTATTGTAGAGCTTTAGCCTATGTCCATTGACTGTGAATGAGCTTGCCTCATCATCTATTTTTTGTAGTTTGACTGAGACATTGTCATATACCTCTGCAATCTCATATGGACCGAGCCAATGAGTTGTAAATTTAGCTTTGAAATTTTTAAATTTTGAATCAAATAACAAAGCCCAGTCTCCTACTTTGAACTATTTCTTCTTGATGTACTTATCATGCCAATGTGCCCTTTTTTGTTGTATTAGAATGTTGTGTTCAATTTTTGCCTGTCTCATCTCATCCAATTGATTTAATTGCATGATCCTCTCTTTTTGTGCTTTGGAAAGATCTATTCCTCAATCAGCTGCTAGTTTAAAATTATGAAGTTGAAATTCTATAGGTAACAAAACTTGCTTACCATAGACCAGTTGATAAGGAGTGAACCCAATATTATGTTTCCAGGTGATTCTGTATGCCCATAATGCTTCTTGAAGCTTATCTGACCAATCTTTTCTATGAATTTGGACTATCTTGGTCATGATTGCTTCCAAAGTTTTGTTAGTAGATTCCACCTGTCCATTTGCTTGTGGATGATAGGGTGTAGATTTATGATGCTTGATCTGATATTTGTTTGCTAAGTCTTTCACCATTTTGGAAGTAAACTATGCTCCTTGGTATGTTACAATCTCTCGGGGTACTCCAAATCTGACAAATATTTCTTCAAAGAGGAAGTTGACCACTGACTGTTCTGTGGCTCTCACTAATGCTTTGGCTTCCACCCACTTTGTAACATAATCAGTACATACTA